>CAUJBZ010000121.1:0-113000 GCA_963082915.1 Dolichopus griseipennis
ATTTATATGATTTATTATTGTCTTTATGTAAATAAATTATTTAATGTAAATAGTTTGTTAAAAATTAATTTAAACCAAGTTATTTCTATATATTACAATTTATATTTATTAAAATTTGTTTTAATTACACGTGTTTAATTCACTAAGAGAAAAATACCGTTTTTTTTTTTTTTTTTTTTTTTGATAAATTAATATAATAATATTATTACTTGAAATGAACTTCTCTCTTTGAGAGGTATCAGAAGACTGTTCAATTGATATATTTTTTTGTTTTTATTCATAAAATAGTTTTTTAAGTAAAAAAAAAATATATTTCTTTTATTCTATAATATTGTGAAACTCCCATTTTATTTTAATAATTGAAATTATTTCTGATATATTGTTTGCATAGACAATTTAACAAGTTAAATGACTTTTATGACTTTGTTATTTTTTTTTTTTTTTTTTTTTTTTTTTTTTTTTTTTTTTTTTTTTTTTTTTATAAGTTCAATTAAAAATAGAAGTACCTTTCTTCCCTTTATTCCAATTAGTAAATCACATATAGATGCACAGATTTGATTAACATATAATCAACTGATTCTTACAAAAATGCTTAACAGCTTTTATTTTCCTTTAGGTTAGGTAGTCTACAGAAAGTAGATTTTCGTAAAATTTCCCATTAGTTATAAAAATCAATCAAAGTTTAATCAGAAATTTGGCTAGGCAATGTAAGACTACAAGCTTAGGACTGACACTAATAGTATTACAGAACGATAACACTTCTCTAAACTTGATAATAAATGTTTGTGATTTTTCATTTTCTTTTATTTGACATTTTGACATCTTCTTCGTTTTCTTTGTGGCAGTTCTTTCCACTTAAATTAAAATTAAAATCCCCTGAAACTTCTGTTTTTCATTTCGCCGCTGTTAAAACTTTCTTAAAAAGTTTTTCATCTTCGTACAACAAAACTTAAATGAGAAACTTTGTTAAACAATCAAATGAGATTAAAACAGTTGACAAGCAGAATGGTCATACCGAATTTTTTTCTGCCTGCTAAGTTTAGCATCAACGGCAGAAAAATTTTATATGAAGTACTATAAAAACAACCTGCTTAATTTTAGTAACAAGTAATTAGGTAGAAAGTGTAATTGTTATAAGAAATATAAAATCTAAAGAAATTTTAAATTAAAGTAGAGCTGAGAGCCACACACTCAGCACAGCACTGGTTGCTTATTTAAAAAAAAAATTAAATTGACAAATAGCTCTATACTTCAAATTAAAAGGAGCCTTACACACACATTATTAAATGACATAAAAATAATTGAAATTTTTAATCACCTACATTTTTGCATTTATAATAATAAAACAAGTGATGATAAAAAACCAAGGGTTTTTAAAACAGCACATTTTCAAAATAATATAGTGTTTCATACTAAGCATTTTATCGGAATATAATGTTCAAGCTTCAATATTAACGTTTAATTAGGGAAATATATACATTGGTGACTAAGTTACTGCTTACTTATAAAAACACTAAATTTTTTACGTTAAAGTTCTAATAGCCCTTCAATGGGGAAGGTTGCCAAATTTCTCAAGGACCTAACTTCATCTAACCCCCCCTCCCCCTCCCTCTCCATTTTTGTAGTTTCTAGGAATTAAACCAAAATTTGGAATTTTACTTAGAATTTTATTATCTAAGCAAAAATGGGTAAAACTGAGAGACACTTTCTTCAATTTAAAGAACCGCTTTTAAATTTAAGAAAAACTTTTAACATATGTTAAAATATAATGTTGGACTTTCAAATTTTGTATATTAATAAAAAAACAAGTAAAGCAACAGTCAGTCGGTGCAACCGACTTAGAAATACCCTACACCTATTTGGTTCAAATTTAAGGACATATTCATAAGTCATTTTAGCACCATAAAAGCTGCTATTAATTTGATCGTAAGACATAGCCAACCAAATTAACTTTATAATACTATAAACATTTTCTAATTACACTATCTATTAAAAAATATTACAAATTCTTACTAATTTATCTATTTAAAAATATTAAAAAACAAACAAACTTGAAATAAATGAAAATATATTTATTCCAATTCAATTACAAAATGAAAAAATTCTAATTATTAAATTTTGTGATAAAAAGATAATCAAAGCATAATATTTTTTTAAAAATTGCAATTATTTTAAATGGTTAGTTTATATGCCTAATAGAAAAGCTTATAAACGCATAGCAAATAGGAAATAACGCATAGGAAATAGGGGGAGACATAGGAAATAGGAAATATATTTTTTGGCTTCGAAATTAAACTCGACCAGAACCAATTCCCATGGCACTTTCATTACTAGTAACTTAGTGTTAAATTTCATCAAAATACCGGCATTATTTTTTGAGTTATGGTGTTTTTAAGATATATGAACCTTGAACTTTTCAAGGGTTCCAGAACCCGAAACCATGGTACGATTTCGCCCATATGCAGTCCCGTCATACTTTCAATACTAGTCAACCCTTGTACACAATTGGAACGTTCTAGCTTAATTTGAAGTTAATTGTTTTAATAATTTCGATGATAAGCTTTTACACATTGGGGGGGTCTAAGAGAGGTTCTGAACCAAAATTGAAGCTTCTACATTTGTTTCAAGTCACTATCTTTATTAATTTCGAAAATATGCTTTAAGGTCCTCGGAACTGAGTGGCTGGTCCCCGACCCACTAGTCCAATGGGGTCCAAATTTCAAAGACACTTACGCAATTGGAAGGGACACCCTGATACCAAATTTGGAGGTTATATCTTCATTGGTTTCGGAATTACGCTAGTTTGGCCTAAATTCGATAAAAAAGTTCTCAGTTCCGAACCCATTGTCCAATTACCAATAACCTACAGCATAAATTTCATGAAGATAGCCTCATTAGTTGTTGAGTTATCGTGATTTTTAATATATGTTCGTTATCCCTGACACCGACTAAAAGGTCCAGAATCCGAACCCATGGGCTGATTTCGCCCTTATACAGCCCGCGCTTTACTTATAGTACTAGTTAACCCTTGTACACAATTTAAACGATCTATCTTAATTTTAAGTAACTATTTTTAGTAATTTCGATTATAAGCTTTTAAAACTTGGGAGGTCTGAGAGGGGTACTGAACCACCTCTCCAATTGATCCCAAATTAAGGGAACACGCAAGAGATAGTAAAGAACACCCTTGTGGCAAATTGGAAGCTTCTACATTTTTTCAAGTTGTTATCTTTATTAATTTTAAAGATATGTTTAAGGTCTTCGGAAATGTGTGGCTGGTCCCCGACCCAGTAGTCCAATGGGACCCAAATTCTCAAGACACTTAGGAGATAGGGGGGGGGACCCTGATACCAAATTTGGAGGTTCTATCTTCATTGGTTTCGGAATTATGCTCGTTTGGCCTAAATTCGATCAAAAAGTTCTAGGTTCCGAACGCATGGTCCAATCCCGACCTTACGGAATCCCCGAAGTAGTTTCATTACTAGTTACCTACAGCACAAATTTGATGAAGAAAGCGTCATTAGTTGTTGAGTTATCGTGATTTCTTATATATGTTCGTTAGCCCTTCGATCGATTAAAAGGTCCAGAATCCGAACCCATGGGCCGATTTCGCCCATATGCAATCCCCGCCGTACTTTCAGTCCTAGTAACCTACAGTTAAAATTTCATCAAGATAGCTCCATTATTTTTTGAGTTATCGTGCCTACGGACGGACGGACGGACGGACGGACGGACGGAAGGACGGACGGACGGACGGACGGACGGACGGACATGGCTATATCGACTAAGGCGGTCACGCTGATCACAAATATATATACTTTTCCATATCTAGCTCGCTTCCTTTAGGTGGTTACAAACACCATACCAAAGTTAATATACCCCTTTACCTATTCTATAGGTGTAGGGTATAAAAATTGGACAGGTATTAAAGTTACAGCTGCTTAAAAATAGCAAAATTTCAATTTTCGAGCCCTACTAGCTCCTAAATAGGGGGCTTGACAAAAAAATTTTGTTAACCAACTCCTACTAATTTCTGATTATCTAACTTCTCCCAAAATTAAGACCCTAGCTTGAACCGTTCAGAAGATATGGTTGGTCAAAAATTTTGCAAAAATTGAGTTTTGTGTAATGTTAAATTTTAGTACCGTATGGCAGCCCTAAACATTTGTCTGTCAAAAATTTATAAAGTTGATGAAACCAGCTATCGTTTGCCGTTTTCAGATTTAAAATATATATAACAGAACTCTTGTTATAACCATTTAAATATAGGGCTTTTTCCAACTTTGGGGGGCTGTAGCCCCGCAACAGGTGGAGCTACAGAAAAAAATTCTTCTACGAAATTATTTCTTTTTGCAAAAACTACCCATGGTTAAATTTTCTTTACTCTATTTCAAACGGTGTAAAAGTTTTTGTAAACATACGGACGGACGGACAGACAAAGTGAAGCTATATAGGTACATTTTTACAAAATTTTTTGAAAATGTGCTAAAAATATTTAGAAAACGTAAGTTTCAATTAAAAGAAATCCTGTTAAAATAAATTGAAAATCTGGAAAAACTGCTAAAAATCCTGCCACCAGGAAATTATAAAAATATACAGCCAAACTTTGTTTATTCCAGCTAAATCTGGCAGGAAAACTGTCAAATTGACCACAAGTTGACAAGTCCATAAGGTTTTTTTCAATATTGATAAGGTTTTGAATACAGTCTAAGGTTATGATAATTACTAAAAAAGCAATTTAACATTTTCAGAGACAGGGTGTTGTTCTAGTTTTTGATTTTATAACAAAACACAAGTTCTTCAAACTCTTTATGAAATTAAAACTTAACACTAAGATAAAAAAACATAAATGGGTCAACCCATACCAGCCCCACTATTCGATTAGGTAAAAATAAACAACTGATGGCTTCGATAATAGAACAAAATATTTGTTCAAGATTAAATGCTTTTTATTTTCTTGAAAAATTCGTATACCATTTTCGAATCACCAACAATATGGTACCTAACATTTTTTACAGTTTCCTAACCTTTTATACTTCCACTTTCATCCATTTTTTTTAGAATCTATAAGAAATTTATTATGCAAATCTTTTTTTTTCAATATGTTATTTATTCATAAACTTTGTACAACTTTAAATTAACAAATTAAACAGCATAGCAACAAAAACAAATCCATTGGTACCGTAAAAATAAAAAACAAGGACAGCCAAGACTTCCTGGAAACCCTAAATTAACATATTAATATTTTATAAATTCGTTAAGTTTTTTTTTATAATAAGTTAAAAATTGGTCAGTTCAGTAATGATGTAATAATTTCCTTATTTTCCTTCCTTTTGGTGTCTTAATATATTTATATATATATATATATATATATATATGTAAGAAAATATTTTTCACCATAATTATTTTTTTCAACACTTTTATCTTCAATTTACACCCTTAAGGTGGTGGTAAAGGACAACTTTTTATTATAAAAGAAAAAAACTTGTATTAAATGAGAGAACAAAATATGTAACAACTTGCCAAGAGGCTAAAGTTCATGACCAAAATGCAGAACCATTAAAAAATTACTAAGAATGAAAGAAAAAGAAGAAAATATGAAAGAAAAAGACGGGAATAATAAAGTGAAGCGAAAAAACAAAGATTTATCTTAAAAAAAGCAATTTTTTGTTATCTTTTTGAGTTTCTGGCTGTTGAAGCTTATTTTATGGATCAGTGAATATATTTATATATATATATTTATATATATTTAATTATATTTATTATATTAAAATATAATATAATTATTACAATGTCATTCAAGATAATTTATATAAATGACTTTTAATACTCTGTACAGGCCAATTTTCTTTTGTTTCATTGTGTTGTAAAATAATTGGTTTTTGCTTCGTTGAATGTCCTTCGTTTTATTATTAAAAATATTGAAGGTCCTTTCAATAATTATTTTATCAAGTTTGTTTTTCATTAAAATATTGAGACAGTCGTTAGATAATTGAATGAAAATTGAGGAAATTTAATTATAAGACAACAAGAGCGGGGGTTTATTTGAATTTATTCCAAAGCAAGATTTTTGAATCCACTGAGGATTCCATAGAGGTTTTTTTTTATATTATAGATATGGGTTTTAAATGAACTGAATAATACAATTTATTAAAATGTTTTTCCTTTCAATTTAATTTATCTAATTTTAAAAATATTTTTTAATTTATTTAATGAAAAAATATCTTTTTCATTTTAATTAAAAATGCAACATATTTAATTCATGCATACCATTGATAGGAAGGTTGCGGTCTCAAATATTTAAAAATAACCAGTGGCAATTTATTATTATGGTAATATTCATGAACTTGCTCTAGATCTTCTTGAAAGCAGAGATGACAAATAGAACAACCCAATATTAAAAAAATTGTTTATCCTGGATCTGCAATTCTACTATTGTAAACCGTTATGATGCTGTGATTCGATTTAGTTGATTTTCAAAATGTAAAGAACATTATTTAAAATGAATTTCTTTAGACTTTCTGGATTTAAACCTATGCTGAGTTGGGCTTTCCTGAGATTTTAGTAGTATCCGCGTAGGACCAAATGACAATATCTAAAAGATAGCTGGTATTGCTGTTATAGAAAAAAATTAGAGCTTTCCAACGATGTAAAAATATTAACGGAGTTTCTTGGCCAAATTTTGAAAAATTTTCAACTTTGAACTATAATATCTCCAAAACGGCAGCACCTATTCTCATCAAATAAACGTTAAAATACCTCCGTTATCTTATTTAAAAGTATTAATTAAATATATATATACCAAACAGATCGCTAGATATAACGGTTTTTATAAAATAGACTAAAATAACAAGGATACTTTCTAAAATCCTTTTTGTCCTTAAAGGATAATATGCACCATTAAACTTATATATTTTTTGACATCTGGCAATACCATCTATCTTTTATATATAGTAATTTGGCCCTACGCGGATACTACTTAAAACTTAGAATCCCCCTGAGTTGTTTTGGAAATCTTAAAGTCTAGCTTATATAATATATAAATGAGTTATAAGAAATGAATTTTTATAATGAATCTTAATTTCATCTTAAGGATGTAGTTTGTTGCACTAAATTGTTTTAAATGGGTTCAATCATTTTCTACCTCGTTTTTCTGAAAAGTTCTGACTTAATACCTAATTTGAAAATTTCAATTAATTGGACCACATATTTTTTAAGTTTCAAATAAGTTTTTTGAAAGTTTCTTATCAATTTAGATTTGCCAAACTAATGATTCAACTTGTTATCATTCATATGTTCACGTAAATTATTTTGAGGTTTTTATATTTAAAGCACACTTTCTGAAGTTATTACTACTTTGCGTTTTACAAAATACTAGGCACTATTCCTTTTAAATACGATCTAGAAGTCTTTAGTACCTGTTATCAAGCTATTTTAATCTATACTAACTACATACTTATAGTTCTTAAACCAATTATAAAAAAAATTAATTAAATAATTTTATTAATTTGTAATGATCCCCCAGTTAACTTTTGCTTTTATTTAACCTTACCATAAAAACTTCTGATATTATGAGAATAACCCTTAACACATTCTTCCAAATATTTATAAAACAATGTATTATTAGATAAAATTTTGTAATTATATTAAAAATGTCCTTTTTAATTTTTTTTATAATAAGTATGAAATTAGGAAAATCCTGAAGCATTTTTTTCTATTTTATTTTTCCAACCTTTATTTAAGGGGTTCTTTGTTGCCTCAAAATATCATTGGTACAATGATTATTTGGCTTTTAAAATAGAAATTTTTTATGGAATCTCTTAGGACATTTAATTATTTAATTTTAGTAGACTTATAATAAAACGAGGAAGAGTGTAGAAGAGTAGACTGTGTCAACTCTGGGATACCCGTATGACCTTAACATATACATTATATCATCCGGTTAATTACTTTTGGCAAAATTTCAGACATACAGCTTCATTAAGTGTAGTGGAATACTCATATAAAAGAAGGAGTTGTATGGTAGCTACTCG
This sequence comes from Dolichopus griseipennis, assembly GCA_963082915.1. NCBI lineage: Eukaryota > Metazoa > Arthropoda > Insecta > Diptera > Dolichopodidae > Dolichopus > Dolichopus griseipennis. The sequence continues at coordinate 8,034 of CAUJBZ010000121.1, forward strand.
AACCCTCTGCCGTAGACCAACCAAATTTTGCTGTAACTTTGGCCATTACACTAAACTATTTTTAGTAAAATTTCAGACACCCAGCTTCATTAGGTGGAGTGTAATGCTCATATAAAAGAAGGAGTTGTATGGCAGCTACTCGAACCCTCTTCAGCAGACCAACCAAATTTTGCAAAAACTTTGGCCATTACACTAAACTATTTTTGGCAAAATTTCAGACACCCAGCTTTATTAGGTGGAGAGTAATGCTCTTATAAAATAAGAAGTTGTATGGCAGCTACTCGAACCCACTCCACTAGACCAACCAAATTTTGCAAAAACTTTGGCCATAAAACTAAACTGCTTTTGGCAAAATTTCAGACACGCAGCTATAATAGGTACAGAGTAATGCTCATATAAAACAAGAAGTTGTATGGCAGCTACGCGAACCCATGGACCAAAATGGCTGGATTTAAATAGCGATGACGGCTATTGCAAAAAAACGAATTTGCGAAAATTTCAAGATTCTAGCTCCTTTAGTTTTTGAGTTATCGTGCGGACGGACGGACGGACGGACGGACGGACGGACATAGCTAAATCGATTTATTTTTCGATTCTGATCCGATCCATACACTTGAGTCTATATCTACCCCCCCTCCTTCTCTGCGTCACAAACGTAATGGCAAATTTATTATACCCTTTGACTATATAGTCATACGGGTATAAAAAAAATAACAAACAAGATAAAGATAATTAGAATAGGTCTCAGAAGTCTTTAAAAAAACATTTGACTCTGAACTTTTCAAACTAAGAACCATTTTAATTTAATTAAATTTAATTAAGTTTATAAGTTAATTGATTCCTAACATCGGTTACAACATTTATTGAATATAATTAAAGTAAAATTTTAAAATAATATAATAATAGTATAAAGGTTTATAAAAAGATATTGTTAAATCATAGGAAAGTAAAAAAATGTTAGAAAATTAATTAGTCAGATATGAGAAGTGTTACTTAAAAGGGTACACTTTTTACAATATACTAAACTGAAATGTTAGTACTTTAAGAAGGTCACAATTTCTAAAGTATTCTAATGAGATGTGTAATACTGAGTAACATTATATTAAAGTACAGTTGTAAGTACAATTACCTGATACTCATTACTTTCTCAAGTACCCATTTCAGTAAGATTTTGATACTTACAAAAAAGTAAAAGTTTCAAGTAAAAATTATCTTAATTCGCAGAAAGTAGGTAATCAAATTTTGATTTTAATATTTTTAAGGATTATTTTTTGATAATTAAGTATTTTAGGGTAATAAGTACAATGAAATACTTAAGTATCAAGAATTGAATTTTTTCCCTGGTGTTCAAGTATTTTGCAAATATTTTTATTCATAAACAAAAAATTTAATTACTTTTTATTTGATACTTTTACTTACGCTTAAATTTTGTAAGTAACGAAATCTTACTGAAATGGGTACTTGACAAAGTAATGAGTATCAGGTAATGGTACTGGTAATTGCCTTGGAACTTGGAGTATAGAGATTCGATACAAATTTAAACAATTTCACACCTCTAATTACAATTACAAGCGAAAAATTGGATTCTGAAAACCTGTGAGAGAGTGAAGGAGTAAAAAAATTACTTGATTAATTTTAACAAATTGTAGATTGTAAGTTTGTTTAAATAGATCCGAGATATTTAGAACTAACAAAGTTTCAGTTTTTGATCCCAAACAAATTTTAATATTTCAAAATTTCTAACTTCAACCTTTTGGAAGATACAAAAAAGTTCCAACAATTTTACAAAAATTGAGTTTCGTACAATGGTAAATTTTAAATACCATATAACAGACACATTTTTTTTTAAATTTTTTCAAAATCTCCTGAAAAGTATAGGAAGCACAGCAAATTTTTTTTCTAAAAACTAACAGAAAAACAGGACAACAATATAATTTTTTTAGTATTTTTTTCTTCTCTTATTCTGCCCCTTGAGCTAAACCCTACTTTTTTAATATAGTAGTTTCTTAAAAGTAGTCAGTTTTTATTTATTTTGCACATTAGGGCACTCTTAAATAAGGATGTCTCTTGAGTCAAGTGAATATAATTTAAACGACCTTATAACAACAACAAAAACATTTGTTTTTTTGAGATGACGTGATCACTTATGTCACTTTTTACAAGATCCAAAATAACGGTAAAGATAAAAGAATAAATAAAAACAAAAACAAAAACTAAGGAGTTCGTGTGAATGAAATCAAAATTTGGTAAGAAAAAAAAAAGTTATTGTTTTAGTTGTCAACTACACTTAAGGAAATAACAAGTCGTGTAAAAGTGCATTGTGGTAAAACATTTAAAGAATTTATATTGTCTTTTGTTCTGTTTTAAGCTTTTTTAAATACATTTGAATTTTGTAAGTAAATAGAAAATATGTCATAAAATTATATTTGAATAATAGATATTAGAAATAACAAGAGAAAGAGATAGAATGCGTAGAAAAGTGAATAAAGAGTTTTCTATGCTCTTATCGTTTATCGATGATCAAAGCGATGCTGCAATATAAACACCTCTATTTAAATCATGTATATAATTTTCTACGCTATGCTCTTATCGACCAACATAAACGCATCTATATGATTCTAGGCTCGTTTATCGCAAGGGTTTCATCGCGATGGAATTCATCGCAAGCAATTCATCGTAAGCAATTCATCGCAAGCAATTCATCGTAAGCAATTTATTATTATTTAATTATTTAACTCTGGTAGCCAGAACAATCGCGCGATTTTTTTTTTTCTAACATTGTATATACAAACACACATATAAATATTCTGGAAAAAGCGGTAATCCTGATTTAGAATTCAACTCTAAAATCCAATATTACATTAGGTATCGGATATTCATCGCAATAAATTTTGCGATGAATATTTCCTTGCGATGAATTGCTTGCGATGAATTGCTTACGATGAACTGCTTGCGATGAATTGCTTGCGTTGAATTTTGCTGTGAATTTATTATTGCGATAAACTAGCCGGATACCATCTATATATATATTTATGAATATTCGATATTTTTATATTACGACACATAACCTTTTGAAATTAAATTGCTTCAGAATTATTTGCTAAAACATTTTTTAAAATTTTTAAAATTTTTTAAATGAAATTCTGATTAAATTGAATAATATTATAATATCATTAAATTAACAACGCATTTGAACTTTATTGATTATGTTAACAATATTATTTTAATTAAATATTATTTTTAAATTTTTGAGTTTTAAAATTGTGATTTAACTTTAATAAATAAAACCAATTATCTTTTTATTATCTTAATTAAAAAAAAAAAAATAATAAATCGCTTGAAATTTTAAACAACTACAATTAATCTTTTAAATAAATTTCAATTATTAACAAAGAGATTTTAATTAATTTTGTTTAATATAAGAGATAAAAACAAATATAAATATATTTATTGTATAATACTTGATAATTATTTTAAATCCATATGGAAAAATATTTAATAATATGATATAATAATGTGAAAAAAATATTCAAATACTAAAAATAAACTTTTTTAAAATACAATCAAGTTTTTAAACTTTAATTAATTTAGTTTTAAACTTGTGTGTGTTTTTTTTTTAAGCGCACTAACTATTCAACTGTAATAAGCCTATCTTTATCATAGTTATATGTTGGAATAGGAGCCAGGAGGTCATATTATATTCGTGTTATTAGAATTGATCTAAATGAATTCCACATACAATTTCAACATGAGTTAGTACCAGGCCTTACAACATGTAGAAACTTCTTAGATTTTCAATACACATATTACAACTCTTGTTTAGTTATTTAATTAAAAACACTTTAATTTATAGTTGTGAGCTTAATATATTTTATTTATCGACTTATATTTTTCTATATTTTAAAAATAACAAGTTAATCTTATACTTTTACACTTGTGTGTTATAATGATGTTAACGCTTTTACTTACAAATGTAGACTGGTGTATACCACAAATGTCGTTCAATATTATCGACATTTCAATAATTGGTAGTACTGTTTTATACTATGGGATTCGAACCCGGGCTTTCACATGAAAGAAAGGTCGGTACTCCAAACACTGTGCCACCCAACCGTTTTCTAATATCTTGATATTTGGCACATTGATATAAGATACAACTCTCGATATAGGACCGACTGCAATTTCGATTAAAGATTTAGGAGATCTATAAAATGAAACCTATATCAACATATACCTACTGAGATTTCAGATTATTATAAAATAGTCCTTACTATTTAAAATCAATAATATAATTTATATTTTGAACCACATAGTAGATTTATTTACAATAATATATCGAATATAAGCTTTCAATTTAATTTTGAGGACAATATAGGATTTATAATTTTATAATTGTATTTTTTTATCCCATTTTTAATTAAATTTTACTTTTTTAAGTCCTACATTCTGTTTTCTTTTTTGGTTTATTTTTTAAATTAAATGCTACTTTATTATCAATTTTTTTTAATCTATCAAACATTTAAGCCCTGGCTTTTAATATTATTGCAGGGTCATAAATTTATTTCATTGTGTACTTTTATATCTGATTCATAAATAAATATTTTGACTTTATATTTAATTATGGCGGCTTTATTTAAATAAATTCAATATGACATATTTGGAAAATTTTTAAGTACATATGTAAATAATTATTTATTTTTAATAATAGGTATTATATACTTATTATATTTGTTCACGTTTTATAATAATGCGTTTAATTATATTTTACAATATAATGTGGTTTTTATAAATCGGATGAAATTGACACCTGGTTTTTATATTAGTAGTGAAATGTCATTTTTACCAATTGAATGAAATGTTGGTCTGAAAGTGAATTAATATTATGAAAAGTAGTCAATTATAAACAGAATTAACTTAAAAAAGGAAAATTTATGATGAGTGATATAAATAGAATTGACATTTATTTGAAAGCTAAAATTTTTTGAGAATACGAAGGGCTATGCAATTATAATATTCAGAATATATTAAGGGCCAGTTTCACCGCTTTCTGATAAACTTCTAGATAGCTATCTTCTAGATTAACTATCTGGTAGATAAAAGTATTAGATAATATTGTTTCTGTTTCACAGTCAAACTTAATAATAAATTATCTGGCTGATAACTTTATCCCTTGGATAACGTAATCATTATAAAATTGTATATTTTTAGGATGAATTTGTACTAAAAATGATACAAAAATTTTTTTCAACTTTTAAAACATATACAAAATATAAATACAAAAATAAAAAATTTCAAACATAAATTTTTTAAAAATATAAAAAATATAAATACGAAAGTTAACAAACAAAAATTGAATTTCATAATGGAGAAGTTAAAAAAAAGTGATATGGCTGTAAATTTCGGTCAAGAGGAGACATAAGAGCTCCTTAAACAGGTGGAGCTAAAAGCGATTCCGTAACATGGCAGGAAAAAAAAAGCGCCTGAAAAGCAATTGAATGAGCTTTTAATAGTGCGATTGGAGGCCAAATTCTCGATTTATTAGGCTCTGTTTTATAAAGGAATTATTAAAAATTGTTTGATCATGATATGAACCAGGCCACCTAGCAACAATGTCGGAAAATTTCAATTTCGCGTCTACTACAGCTTGAACATTAAAAGAAAAATTGTGCTTTCTGTCCCTGTAGTATTCTGCATTTTCTCCTCCTGCGAAAACCCTTATTAATTTAAGTGAATGTACATTTATTCTAAATCCTACCTGGTGATTTGATCACAACGTGCGTACAATCTATGGTACCTATAACTCTAGGAAATTTGGCAATGTCGTAAAATTCTTTTATAACATTTTGTAGATTTAGCGAAAATTTTACAAATGAAGGTCTTCATTTAGCTATTGCTTTAGATACTTGGTCTACTATTCTTGAAGCAGATGCTTTGCTGACACCATTGAAATCACCTGCCACAATCAAAAAGCACCCTGTTGCAAAATAGCGTAAAGCTAATAGTAATCTATTTCTTGGTGATATTGCAGAGTTACTGAAATAAGTATAAACATATTAATTTTTTCTTTTCTTGAAGAATTTAAGTTATACTTTACAAATTTGTTGGCGTTTTTATTTCATTTTGTATTAAAGACAATATATAACGTGATCTATTATGCGTGATCTACGTAAATGTGATATATCATTAAAATATTCATCAAATTCATCTTCTGTGTACTCAAATAAATCCATTTTGTTTTAATTACAAAAATTCAAAAAAAAAAAATTTTGTTTTATTCAAAAATAAAAATTTTATCTGCCAGATAAAATTTTATTCACAGCATAAGGTGGCTGATAAATTATCAGAAACTTTATCTATTAGATAGGGATATCAGACAGTTGTGAAACAGAAATTTATGATTTATCTATAAGATAAGTTCTGAATAGTTTATCAGCCAGTTTATCTATAAGCGGTGAAACTGGCCCTAAATATTTATAAATTAAATTTTTAATTTCATTATTGAAACTTTTTGGGTCCTTTTAAATTTAATTTAAACTAAGTATTTTGCATTATTTTATTATTATTTTAACTTAAAATTAAACTTTAAACTCCTTTGTAACATTTGAAATGAAATTTTTTGTAACATTTTATTAATTTAAAAGTTTTATTTTAGTTAACAAATGGCATCAAATTCGAGACAATATTGACTGGAATGCATAAAACTGAGTTTGAACTCAAATAAAATTTTTCAAACAAAATTCCGAGTTCAAAACTAATTTTTATTCTAAAAATCGAGTTACGTTGTGAGTTCAAACATTCGAGTTACGTTGTGAGTTCAAAATTTTAATAAACCCTTAACTTTGTTGCAAAAGTAAAATAATTATTTTTTTAATAATACTTGTTTACAGGGTGCTATTAAAATAATCAATGAGAATATCATTCAATTAAGTTTTAAAGGATTTTATATATGTACTCTTGTTATGGAATATAAAAACTTTGATTTATTAAACACTCTACTTCATTTTTTTTTGACCTAGTCAAAGATTAGGAACTTCAGTTCTATTACACTGTCTTGGGTAAGAAATAAACATTGATATAAAGTAAATGAATTAGCCTGATTTATTGGACTGATGAAATAGCTTGAAAGTCTGGAGTTCGTTATCATCCATGAGATTATGATTCTGCTTTACTTTCTTGTAATCCATTTTTGTTGTTGTTCCATTCATAATCCTGCCCCAAACTTTATTTCTAGTAATTATCCTTTAAAAAACTTACGATCTGTACGGGCATCAAACGAGGACTTCCTCGGTTAATATGCAAGGTAATTAACAACAATGCCACCGAGGTTCTTTTCATAATTCTAAATGTTACTATAAAAATTGCATATTTATAGGCGAAAAAAAATTAATTATTATAATTGTTTTGTAAATTACTGTTGTTTGAGCGTATAAAAACATATAACGGTATAAAAAAAGCTGTATTTTCCTTTTCTTCACTTGCTTGAGGTTAAAATTAAAAAAAGAACGACATTTTTTTTTTTTTTAGATTTTTTTTTTAGATTGAATTATTAATAGAAAAATAACTTAAAATCAAAATACACTTGATTAGATCTCATTTTTTTTGTTGGTATTTGGTTTTGTTTTATTTTTTGTTTGGTGTATTAATTTCCAATTAATTTGAAATTTTTATTTTTCAATTTATAGGTATTTTAATTTTTACTTTATTTTGTTTTAAGTTTTAGAGGGGAAAATAAAAACCCAGCTTTCCAACTTTTAAACATATAAGAAAACTTTTAGAAAATTATAAGTATAGTTGAAATATAATATAATTGGGATTGATATTAAATATACATGATTGAGAATCATGAAAAGTTTAAACTTCATGCAGTTCTTAAAAATTTAAGTTTCTTAGTTTCACTTAACTTTAAAATTTACAAATTCGCTTTTAAAATAATCAAAAATGTAAATAATTGAAATATTTATATTGCATATTTTTAGGCGATTAATGATTCATAATTCCACTTAGAACATTAGTAGTAGATTTAATGCAGTGCAAAATAAATTCAACTTAAGATTTTAAATTTTTATATAATAATATTTGTCTAGTTTAAATAATATTATTTAATTTTATTGTGAATACAATGGAGCGGACTTTTTAAAATTTTCAATATCTAACTTTCCAAAATCTTATCTTGCAAAATTTTATTTTAGTGATATATACTTACTTCTCAAAATTATGAATTCATCTTTTTTCAATTTTAAATTGATTTCACATCATCTTTTTTTCAATTTTAATTTCTTTTATTAAACATACAAAAAAAAAAAAATTAAAAGAAAACCGGAAATTGAAATTTATTTCTTTTTATTTGTTTTTCCTTTAGTTCTAGAATTCTTGGTTTTTGTCTTGGATATTTTAATTTTTTTTTTAGTGTTTTTTATCAACCGCTTATATAAAATATAAAGTGACGTAAATTAATGTCAAAGAAATTAAAGCCAATTAATTTTATCTCCAATTTTTTAGTTATTTGACTTTAATTCCTTTGAAATAAATTCATGTCACAAAAAGAAGTACGCTGTAGGTATTGTTTTCACACCAGAAATTGGATCATGATATTTTTGTATATGTGCATAATTTCGGTGTGTGGAAATCTATAAAACATGTTTTTTATGAAGTATGTTTGGCTGTATGTATGTATTTATATATTACGTATGTATGTGTTTTTGTGGACACGGGAACTGCTTTAACGAATGAAAGGAACACTTTCAAATTTCATATACAAGGTTTTGATGTTAATATCTTGAATTGATAACGCCGAGGGACAAAAACTTATATAAGAGTTGTCACACAAATAAAGAGCTACAATTTTGCCATAGAAAGTTCTATGAACCGACGAAGTTTAGTGCCCTCTATTAAATTTAAAAACAAATTTTTGTATTATAGTTACTACATGTTTTATATTTTATTTTAATAAAAAATTTTTCACATGCACGAAAATAATCGAATGAAGAAATTGTGCATTAAGTATTTCTGTAATAGCGGTTGGTTCTGTTGTGGACACATCTTATTTTCGTCTTCAACATTTCAATCAATTTTATTTGATTCTTCATGATATTTAATTTGTAAATGTTTCTTTTGTTATTTTTATTTAAATCGATTTTTTTATTATTTTATAAATTTTAATTTTTTATTTTGTAATTCTGATTATTATGTGTATATTTTGAATTTAAGATACTTCTTTTTTAATTTAATTTGTGTTTATTTGATTTCTTTTGTTTGTATTTCTTTGTTTGTTTGTTTATTTGATTATTTGTTTATTTTCCTTTGTTCTTCTCTGTTGTTGATATGAAGGATATGTACCTACTGCTCCTTTTTTGTTTTTTAAATATTCTCAACACTGTCTATATTTGACATGTAAATTTACATTAAGGTGTCGAAATCAAAAATAGGTACGACAATTGAACGAAAGATATAAAGAATCTAACATAAAATCGAAAAAAATGCAAAATGAAGACATATAATTAAATTTTTGTCAAATATTTTGATGAAATAAAAATTTCTATATTGTATTTAAGATATTTTATATAAAATCTTCAATCTTGTTTGTTTAATAATTTAATTTTTCTACACGACACTTAAAATGGGTTTTGGGGTATTTTATTTTTGGTACAGTGTTTGTAATCACCGAAAGGGGGCAAGCTACATATGGAAACTACATATTTTTTGTTCAGTGTCACCTCCTGAGTCAGTTTAGCGATGTCTGTCCGGAAGTATAACAGCTAAAAAAATAATCATATCATCTTGATGAAATTTATACTGTAGATTACTCATGACAAAAGGTAGATGTCAATTGAAAATGAGCGAAAGAGAAAATGGGTTTGGATTCTGGAAGGTTTTGATCAAACTAAGGCCAAACCAGCAAACGGTCTTCGAGACCAATATAGATAGAACCTTCAAACTTAGTACAAAAGTTTTTTGCCCTTTAACTTGTGTTGCTGAAATTTGTGACAAAGTGGTTCGGGTACTTAAAAGTGGCACACACCTCCTAAGGCTTAAAAGCATATCGTTAAAATTAATAAAGAGACTAACTTGAAATGTAATACAAGAGTGTTCCATCCTGTTTATATTATGCCTCTAAAATTTTGGACTGAAATGGAGTAAATTCTTCAAAACAAGCCCAATATTTTTCTAGTTTCAAAAAGTTTCTAATTTGAGTTCAAACTTTGATTCACAATTTGTATGCACCTTGCAAAAACAGTATAAATTTTGTCATCTAACCAATGATATACGAGTATATATTTCTTACCTCCCAATTAAAAGCTTTAATATTTAAAAAATTTCCTTATTATAATTCTTTAAATGCATTTCACCGTTAGTTACAGAGAACTTTTCTTACCATGTTGATGTAACGGTAAATTTTTTTCCAAAATAAATTTTATAAAAAATTATAATATCTCTTATAACATGAACGACTTTTAAGTTAAATTTAAAATTCATCTTCAGTCTCAATTTCTCAATAAAATTATATATTATAATAGTATAATAGTAGAAAAATAAAATAGTGACGCTTGAGGCGTAACTATTTTTCATAATTTTTTTGAAAATCCGGAAAAATTCTTAAGTTAAAAAATAAAACGAAAATTTTTAAAATTTGCATCAAAAATATCAAAAGAACATTCAGAATGCTTTTGGAATTCAAAATGAATATAGATAATATTTTTAGTATATATAAGATGTACTATAGTCTATACACTAGTGCATCCCTAAGGACATTATTATTCTGCATAAATATGGAATATATTATATTATATGACTATATGTATATATACTACATAGTTTCCTGAACCTGAAAGTAAAAATATCAAAAAATTTTGTCTAGAATATAATGGTGATGTTTGGAATATAAAAGATGTTGCATATACAAACGTGTATTTATATTATATATTAGCAAATGATTTAAATGAATATAGTAAAATAAATTAAAAGTGCTTTAAAAATTCCTGTTTTCCAAAAGGTTTCGAAAATATGAAATTTAACGCTTTAATGAACTTTTGAAAGGCAGAGGATAAACTTAAAGTACAATTTTAGAAATTCTTCAGTATATCATACTTTATATTTAACAATTAATACTAATTATTATTAAAATTTGTTTTGTGGTATCAAAAATAGTTTTGGTACAAAAAAATGGTTTTAATATAACTGACAGTTCCATTTATTGTTATTTCTCTAATTATATATAATTAATTTCTCTAATATATAATATTAAAAAATTTAACTACAAAAGGTATAACACTGGATACCGCCTTTTATTGCGGAACCATCACTCAACAGTAGTTCAATTCATGAGATTTGTAAAATAAAAACTGCTGATCACTAAATTATTGAATGGAAGGTTTAAAAGAAAAATGCCTTTAGATTATCTAGTATAAAGTACAGATTTCTGAATAAGGGAAGGGTGTGGTTTAGTCGGTAAGAGTCCGGCATACACTTCTGCTACGGGGCAGTTTGTATCTTTCGAAGATTCCCATCAATCCACGTAAAATAAAAAAAAAAACAGATAAAAACAGATTTTTTTGAAAAAATTTATAGTCATTCTTCATTACCTCGATCACTTATCCTACAATAAGAAAACTATGTTTAAAAGTTAACATTCCTTATTTCTTTTTTTTTAATTTTAATTTCTCTTTACACTCAAGAAAGCTATAAGGAGTTTGCCACTAAAATCAAACTCTTTCAGTAAAAATACTCATTATTATCTAAGACACGAACCAACTTTATTAAATTTCAAGAATAGATTACCTGTCTATTTAACACTCGTCTTTCCTTACATAAAGCAACAATAAAAATGATTACCTTAAAACATTTTTTGAATTAATTTACTCCACTTTATATCTTTCATTATCTATAAACCATTTTTTGATTTAATTTACTTCTACTTGGATCCCCTATTCTATATAGATTCACAAGATCTATTTTATTTGCAGTCTTTTCTATTAAAACAACTGGGATCCACCTTGTATAAACATTTTTTTTAAAAAAAGTTATAACAACACACAAGCGTTTTAATAAAAAATTAAAATAAACCATTATTATGCAGAAACCATCATTTAATATAACAGTAAAATTATTGAAATGTTGGAATTCAGTAGGGCTAAAGCTTCTTTAATATACCCATTTATCCATAATACAATAATTGTAAGAAAAGAAAATGTAAGTGTGCTAGTCTTCGTGTTTTAAGAATCTTAGGTGCCCATTAAAATTTGAAGAAAATATTCAAAACAAAAAAGAGGGGATAGAGTTACGTGGTTATGAACCACTTGCTGGTATGGGCAATCTTTTAAAATGTTTTTTTCCTTTTTTTTGAAGTCCATTTGTTTGTATATTTAATGTTTTATGTTAAGTTATATCAAACTGTTTTTGATAATAATAACATCTTTAAGTAATTTTCTTCAAATTTAATTATTATATTTCTGTTTCTATTGAAGGATGACTTGTAGAAATTAAAATAATAAAGGGGTGTTTTTTATACATTTTGTAATTATATAAAAATAACTTAAAGGATTACAAATACCAGCTAAATATTGAATTATTGATGGTTGCCTAACTTTAATTAACTCCATATTAAAGCAGTGGTTTCAGGAGCTCTTGCTCGCATCTATTAGTCAAGGTCAGATTAAGCGAGGCTGGAAACTAAAAGAAAAAGAATACAATCTTAATTTTCTTGAAAAATGAATCGCCGAAATTTGAAAAAAAGATAATCAAAAAATATTACCCGGGACACAAACCTATAAGTTAGATTTTGCATTCTAATGATTATTGAAATCATTTACTGATAAAATCTTACAACTGTAAATCAATTTATCCTCTAAAAACCTTTTGAGTCTATTACTTAATTATTTAGTCCTTATTTAGGCATCACACGATTTGGATTCGGTGGTTCTTGATTTCCTTCAGAAAACAAAATATAAGTCGACTGTCTTTCATAAAAGAGTTTAACAGTTTTCCAAAAAAAAGCTTTAAGCAAAATATCTCTTAATATAACTGAAAACCCATTATAACCTCAAACTCTGTGTGTATTTTTTCTTTTACCTTTTCACAAATTTACTAGATTGTAAAAATTTAATACGTCTACTAAATGTAATAAATATATATATATATATATATATATATATATATATATATATATGCTTCTTTTCCAACCAATCACTTTAAAGTAATTGAGAAGAACATTTTTATGATGGTAGATTTACTAACTTGAGGTTATAAGTTTTTTTAACTATTTTGTGGTATACAATAATTGGAAAATAACTACCATTTTACTTTTTCTTCCCTTCAACTAGAAAGTCATTATCGGTTTTTTTTTTCTTGTAAATAACCTACTTGGTGCTACTATATTGCAACAAGTCTATAATTTTGAACCAAAGCGTTTACAAAAATACAATCAACCTTACAAAAAAATAAAGTTAAGTAGTTTGGTAAGTTTAACTGATATTATACATTTTATTAGAGCGAGGGTTGAAATAAATTTTTATTATTACTTGTATTATTTAGTTACTTGAAGAAACTTGAGTAGTTAAGGGGAATAAGGACACAAAAATAAGTAAAAGTTGCCAATTTTCTTCATTTTAAATTTATTTTAAAATATAATTTTAATTTTAGTTTTTAGGGAAAATCATAGTTTTTAGTCTTTATTTACTCGGGTAAAATTTATTAGGAGAAGTTTTAAATATTGCTTGTAACTAGGGCAAAAAATTAAAAAAAATTTCGAGTGCTTCCGGTATCAGTACTACATAAAATCTGTTGTATTTCAAAACATGTAAGAACAATCCTTATATATGCAGTTTCTAAGGGGTTTGTGTCTTATACTGTAAAATTCAAAAAACTCAGTTATTTGTTTATAAAACTAAATAATAATATAAGTGCGAAAATCGCTAGAGTTTTGAGCTTTTCGCGACAGTACTGCTAACTTTTATTATTACTCGTATTAAGTACGTCACAATAAAGTGCTTAAAAAGGTAGAACCTGATGAATGGACTTATCAAGCACTTATTTGTTTCAGACAACTCAAAATTGTTAAGAACTAAAAAGAGAAGAGAGTGCACTTATTAGTTAAATAAGCTATTTAATACATACTCCATAAATTTGAGTGGCATAAGATTGCCAAAATTTTAAAAAGCAGTTTTACAATCAAACATTTCTAAACAAACATATATAAAAGTATTTCTTTTTATCTTACAGTTTAATCAAAATAATAGCTATTCCTAATTTAAGATTACAATTATTCTTAAAATTTTTCTTTGCTCATAATTTTAGACGAATTAGAATACAATTGAACTTTAATTTAATAAATTCATTAGGTAACTTAATTTTCGTCCGTTTATCCGTTTTTTAAACCTCTAAATTTTAATTTTCTTTGATATTAAATTCAGGTTTTCATTCAAATTCTTAAGCCTTAACAAAATATATGGATTTGCAATGCAATACAAAAACAATAGAACCCATATTTAAAATACCTCAGATTTTATATAGATTCTTAACTTTTTATATATATTTTCTGGTCAAATTAAAGATTTTTTTTTATTAAGTTCCGGCATTTACCAAATGAATTCAGCTATTTACTGAATATATTCAGGAATTTACCCAACAAATTGAGATATTAATTTTATAAAATTCAGATTTTTGCTAAATATTTTCAGGTTTTTTCTTTAGATAATGAAAAATGGACCAGCTGTTGCAAAAGAAAACCTCGTTTTTTTTTTTTTCATATTTCAGACTGAATATTCATTAAAAACAAGTAAAGAAACAGTCAGTCGGTGCAACCGACTTAGAAATACCCTACACCTATTTGGTTCAAATTTAAGGACATATCCATAAGTCATTTTAACACCATAGAAGCTGTTATTAATTTGATCGTAAGACATAGCTTACCAAATTAACTGTATAATACTAAAAACATTTTCTAATTACTCTATCTATTAAAAAATACTACAAATTCTTACTAATTTATTTATTTAAAAATATTAAATAACAAACAAACTTGAAATAAATGAAAATATATTTATTCCAATTCAATTACAAAATGAAAAAATTCTAATTATTAAATTTTGTGATAAAAAGATAATCAAAGCATAATATATTTAATAATCCAAATTTTTAAAAATTGCAATTATTTTAAATGGTTAGTTTATATACCTAATAGAAAAGCTTATAAACGCAAAATATGCAATAAATGTATTTCTAAAATACAATTAAAAATTTACACCTTTTCATATAATTCATTTAAATATAAAAATAAATTTTACATAAATGCAGCAAGTACCTTTGAACATAGCTGAACCACTACAATTAAGTCTAGATTTCGGAGACACATAGGACATCGGAAATTTATTCTTTGGCTTCGAAATTAAACTCGACCACAACCAATTCCCATGGTACTTTCATTACTAGTAACCTACTGTTAAATTTCATCAAAATACCGGCATTATTTTTTGAGTTATGGTGTTTGTAAGATATATGTTTGTTAGTCCTTGAACTTTTCAAGGGTTCCAGGACCCGAAATTATGGTACGATTTCGCCCATATGCAGTCCCGTCATACTTTCAATACTAGTTAACCCTTGTACACAATTGGAACGCTCTATCTTAATTTTAAGTTACTAGTTTTATTAATTTCGATGATAAGCTTTTACACATTGGGGGTCTAAGAGAGGTACTGAACCACCACTCCAATTGATCCCAAATTAGGGGGCCACGCAAGAAATAGTAAAGAACACCCTTGTGGCAAATTGGAAGCTTCTTCATTTGTTTCAAGTTACTATATTTATTAATTTCGAAAATATGCTTTAAGGGCCTAAGAACTGAGTGGCTGGTCCCCGATCCACTACTCCAATGGGGCCCAAATTTCAAAGACACTTACGAAATAGGAAGGGACACCCTGATACCAAATTTGAAGGTTCTATCTTCATTGGTTTCGAAATTATGCTCGTTTGGCCTAAATTCGATCAAAAAGTTCTAAGTTCCGAACCCATTGTCCAATCCTCACCGTACGTAATCACCGCCGTAGTTTCATTACCAATAACCTACAGCACAAATTTCATGAAGATAGCCTCATTAGTTGTTGAGTTATCGTGATTTTTTATATATGTTCCTTAGCCCTAACATCGATTAAAAGGTCCGGAATCTGAACCGTTGGGCTGATTTCGCCCTTATATAGTCCGCGCTGTACTTATAGTACTAGTTAACCATTGTACACAATTTGAACGGTCTATCCTAATTTTAAGTAACTATTTTTAGTAATTTCGATTATAAGCCTTTAAAACTTGGGAGGTCTGAGAGGGGTACAGAACCACCACTCCAATTGATCCCAAATTAGGGGAACACGCAAGAGATAGTAAAGAACACCCTTGTGGCAAATTGGAAGCTTGTACATTTTTTCAAGTTGTTATCTTTATTAATTTTAAAGATATGCTTTAAGGTCTTCGGAAATGTGCGGCTGGTCCCCGACCCACTACTCCAATGGGACCCAAATTCACAAGACACTTAGGAAATAGGAAGGGACACCCTGATACTAAATTTGGAGGTTCTATCTTCATTGGTTTCGGAATTATGCTCGTTTGGCCTAAATTCGATCAAAAAGTTCTAGGTTCCGAACCCATGGTCCAATCCCGACCTTACGCAATTCCCGAAGTAGTTTCATTACTAGTAACCTACAGCACAAATTTGATGAAGATAGCGTCATTAGTTGTTGAGTTATCGTGATTTTTTATATTTGTTCGTTAACCCTGAAACCGATTAAAAGGTCCAGAATCCGAACCCATGGGCCGATTTCGCCCATATGCAATCCCCGCCGTACTTTCAGTCCTAGTAACCTACAGTTAAAATTTCATCAAGATAGCTCCATTATTTTTTGAGTTATCGTGCCTACGGACGGACGGACGGACGGACGGACGGACATGGCTATATCGACTAAGGCGGTCACGCTGATCACAAATATATATACTTTTCCATATCTAGCTCGCTTCCTTTAGGTGGTTACAAACACCATACCAAAGTTAATATACCCCTTTACCTATTCTATAGGTGTAGGGTATAATAATCTACATACATTCTGTAGGATTTTTATATGATTTTTTTTACACTTATTTGTAATTTTGAATAATTTTTATTTGTTCATAATGAAATTTTTTTTCTAGCTTAAAACAAAAACCCTGAATTAAGAAAAAGCCTGAATTTATTTAACAAAATTCCGAATTTCAAAAGGAAAACCCTGAACGTATTTAGTAAAAATCTGAATCCTAAAAACAAATATCAGAATTGGTTTGGTAAATAACTGAATATATTTGGTAAAAATCTGAATATAATTAGTATATTATAACTGAATACATTTGGTAAATACCAGAATTTAACCAGAAAATGCTATATTATATATCCAACTATATACTTATACAATGAAAATACGGTTATTCAGCACAAATAAAAATTTCTTTATAAAAATTATAAAAAACGTATTTGAAAAGGAGTTAGTCCAATTAAGTTTTTTATTTCAAAAATTTTTTACAGGATCTTTGTGCGTTATCAATACTTTCCGGTTACATTTGAATCTTGTCTATAAATTTATATTTTTCAGTTTCTATATAATAAACACAATAGCAAAATCAGGTAAAAAATCAAGTCCTTCATCAGAGTGAAAATTTTTTCATTACAAATGGAAGATCTGTCAAATAAAGTACAGAAAAGAAAAACAAACTTGGTGATAATAAATCAGAAAACAACAAAATCAGAAAAAATAATAATATCCTTAATTGTTCCCAAAACTTTCTCGTAGTATACTTGTCTTATTCTGCTGTTCTACTTCTTGGTTTTTTAATTTTCTTCAAAAATACTACAATAGAAAAAGTAATAATCACAACAACAATAAAAACTACAACAATAACAACAACATCAATTAGATAACATGAAAAAAACAATACACAGTTACACAAAAAAAGGACATTCTGCTTTTGAATATTTACTACAAGTATATTCTTATGAATTTACTATTATTCATTATGAATATACTATTATAAGTATATACTATACTTATGATAGTATATTCATAAATATTATAAGAAAAACGTATATACATATTTAAATAATATACAAGCCTATGTATATATATATGAAGAGTGCAGGCAAATAACAATCAATGTCAATTTTTTTCGAAAATGCAATATGGGTATCATTGGAAAGGCAAAAATGAGATCTTTCGTTCTATCAACAATAAATAATGTAAAACCAAACGAGATCAAAGTTTTAGCCTGTTCAAAATTTCCTGTACAGGGAAAGAACAATCAATGTCACAGTTTTAATGGAAAAAACAATCAATG
This sequence comes from Dolichopus griseipennis, assembly GCA_963082915.1. Classification (NCBI taxonomy): domain Eukaryota; kingdom Metazoa; phylum Arthropoda; class Insecta; order Diptera; family Dolichopodidae; genus Dolichopus; species Dolichopus griseipennis. The sequence goes on from CAUJBZ010000121.1 coordinate 26,373, forward strand.
TCCGTTTTTTTTTAATATGGCAAATTTTGAATTGTTTTTATTGACTTGACTTGACTATTACAAATAAAAATGTTCTAACGGGAATTTAAAATAACATTTCCCGTTCGAGGCCATAGTTACATGGAATGTGACAAAAATATGGGATTAATAAAACAAAATCTTATAATAGAATTGCCTGATGAATGGAACGATCATGTTAAATCTTCACGGGTCAAACCCTCGCCCTTTGTCATTATTAAAAGTAAACAAGATATTTTCAAAAACTGGGGCAGTTATTTGGAAAATAATCATTATAAAAAAAAATCTCCATTTGCAACGAGGCCAATTTCTGAAATCTACATAACAAAGGAACACAGTCGGACACTCCAATTAAGAAACACATATAACGGCCCATGGAATTCGTACATAATCAGATATAAAAATACTGGTAACAGTTCACAAAATTTAAAGCCTTCTTACACTAGCCTAATTCCACTTTCATCTGGAAAATATAATGATTTAATGGTACTTAAAGAATTTTGCAGAGACGAAGCGCACCGGTTTTTTGAAGCACTGCCGCATTCGAATCAAGTTTCGGACACAGACGATAATAATTAAGCAAATCCATACGTTTTAACGTTATAAAAATTTGAACTTAATGAATTACTTAATTTGAACTATTTATGTTTTTATTTTTTATTAAATTATTTTTTGTTTGATTATTTTTTCCTACATTTTTAATATTTGATTGTTTTTTCGTACAAAACTGAATTTTTTTGAAACTAAGTTTTTTTTTTTGTAAATAAAATAAGAAAATATTAAATTATTTTAATTTTTTTGTATTGTATTTCTTTAAGAATAGGATAAACATTAATTATGAAGCTTGTTTACAGACACTTTCAGAACATTTTTATACGCAAGAAGTCTTTGAAAATATTAATTGAATTTTCTCAATTTCTAAAAAAAGTGACGTTGATTGTTATTTGCCTGAACTCTTCATATCTATTATCATTTAACGTACAATCAAATTGATATATCTTAAAATACATACTTACGATTGTTTGTTACATTTAAAAAAAAATTTTATAACATCTTATAAGCATTGATTTACATTAATAATAAGCCTAACAACATCTTTCTCTTTCCTTCTTCTAAATGGCTTCTTCACACGTTTATCATATTTTGTTAAATTTTTAAATTATTTGACATTTAAAAAAAAAGTTCCATAGTAAACAAAGGAATCCTAAAAACAAGAAATGCAAATTATTGTCCGTTCAAAATTTTCAATTCAGTTATTGAAGTTATTGAAGTTTTATTAAAATCGTCATCTCTAAGAACCAAACAAATGATGAAGGAAAATATCAAACACAACAAAAAATCCAAAAAAAAAGGATATTTTGTGTTTTAATTTTGAAATTAATTCACTGAAAATAAAATAGAATAACAATATCCCTTTCCTTGTATTTTACACATGTACCTACGCAATATTCCATTCAAATGAAAACCTTCCCCTCCATTTCTTCCCTACCATACACTTGTCTTCAATTCAATTGTAACTCTGAATATATTCAGAAGAGCGGCAGAGATAAACAATTAACAAAATAGAAAAAGAGAGAGAATACGAATGATGATAAACAAAAAACAAAAACCACAAACCACTTGAATAAAAGACAAACAGAAAAAACATTTAGAAACTTTGATAGAGAGAGAGAGAGAGAGAGATAGAGAAAATAAATAAAATTTTAAGCAACATTCAATTCAAGTATTTTAATAATAAGCATTAAGCAACATCAAAAAAATCAAGAAACTACATGAAATACCTAATATTAGTAGCGTAGAAGTTCTTGAAATAAAGAAATATCAATTTTATAATAAAGTTTTGCAGTACTGTGGTCCTGTAGCATAAGTGTCATAACAAAATAAAAACCAAAAATTTTTTATAGCAGTTTTTAACGAAAATTTGAAGTAAAAAGCACATTTGAGGTTTACAGCTCTTTGAAACTACATAACCACAACCACAAATGGAAAAGGAAAAAAAAAAATTAAAATAGAAAATTGTAGGTTTGATTCCAATTCAACTTAAAAAGGATATTAAACTTTTCCTTAGCCATTCTCTGCGAAACGTAACAAAGCAACAAAAAGCCTTAGAATAAACTACAACAACAGTGCAGAAACAAAAAACAAACATACATACGGAAAATTTTTTTTTTTGTATTTAAAACTTGTCAATTTCATTAAAATAAAAACTATGCTCAGTTCTGACTTTTGAGTTCAGTTAAAATTTAATATTCAAACGTTGTGGTGTAAATGTCGCTTTGAATCTAAAATGTGAAAAATTTTTTCATAGCTAATACGACTTTAATTAGAATTTTTATGTGACTATTTATTCAATTTGTGACATTTGATAATAGAATATGAATTATTTAATGCATTTTATTTGCAAATATTTTTACAGATTTATGTGAATGTGTATAAAATTTATTAAAATAATGTGTTAGGTACATCATGAGTACAATAACAGTAAATAAATTATTTATAATGATATTTTAAATGATTATTACAAATGGTTTATTAATATCTGTGGTCACAAACATTAAAAACCAAAGTCGACTTTGGTGGAAATTGCCTCATTGGTATTACCGTGATGTCCGCTCCAATATGTATTACCTCACAAAATTTGGTGCTTCTAGCTTGAAAAATGCAGAAGTTATAACCTAAAAACTCAATGACCAAAGTCAGTTTTTTACAGTTATGACTTACAATAACAGCCAAACTCAAAAATTTAAAAAATTTAGTTTCCTAAGTTGACTTTGGTTTTTATTCAAAATGTTTATTTAAAAAATTGATATTATTTTTTTACCAAAAATCTTCTAAAGTCCAGTTTGGCTGTTATTCCAATTTTATGAAATAAGTTTTTTATTTTTGAAAAACAGCTAAAGTTCGATTTTAGCTGTTATTCAAAAAAATAAAATATGTTTAATTTTTTCTAAACTTAACTTTGGTTGTTATTCCAAACTTTGTATGAAACATTTAAAACTCTTACTTCTACTTTGGTTGTTTTTCTTTATTTATTAAAATTTATATTTGATGCTAAACTTTAGTTTGGTCGTTATTCCAAATTTTATTTAGAAAAAAACAGTATTTAAATACAATTTGGTTGTTACTCCAAATATTTTTTCTCCATAAAAAATATCTTAACTCGAGTTTGGTTGATTTTATTGTTGAAATTTCAAATAAAAAACAAGTAATTAAAGAAAAAAGTCTAAAAGCGCAAAAACAATTTTAGAATGAGTTAAAAAATATTATGTATATTTGAATATACTATTATTGTAGATAAAAGAAGTAATGTCAAATTTAAAATTTAACAGCATTTCTATTTAAAAATATTACCTAGGTAACAATTATTATTATTATCAATAAAAATAATAAGATATAGAAGAATAATTGTCAAATTTGTCCCAGCACCATTTGACATAAATTTAAAAAAAAAAGGTTTTACGCATTCACATTAACTTTTTTTAAACATTCGTAACTATGCTTTTGCAATTTTTGTTTTAAAATGATAAAACATACAATTTTTATAAAATATTTAGTAAACATGCATTGTAATAACAATAATAATAATAAAAATAATAATAATAATAATAATAATAATAATAATAACAATAATAATAATAATAATAATAAAAATAATAATAATGATATAGAAGAATAATTGCCAAATTTGACAGCATCATTTGACATAAATTCAATTTTTGTTTTGAAATGATAAAACATACAATTATTATAAAATATTTGGTAAACATGCATTGTTAATAATAGTAATAATAATAACAATATAATAATTAATAATAGAATATATTTTTATTATTATTGGCCCTAATTTAGCTAATTTATTAAAACTTGATAGAAAATAATTGGTTTTCTAAGACTTTGGTAAGAATAATAGTATAATATACTATTATTATATTAGTAGATATATTCACTATTTGCAAATAAAAAAATCATAATGTCATTTTTTAAATATGAACCAATGATTTGATTAAAATTATTCTTCAAAAGTTGTGAATATAGGTTATTTCAAACTGCTAAGCTGGAGACTTGTCTCTAAAGACAAAACTGTAGACCAAAATTAATAAATTAGTTTACCAATAAAATTAAAATTTTAAAAAGTTCATAAATTTGAATTTTTATTCGCTTTATTTCTCGATTATTAACAAAGTTAAAAAAAAGTCAATGTGAATGCGTACAATTTTGTTAAATTTATGTCAAAAAGTCATTAGAACGGGACAAGGTGTTGTGGTAAATTTATTTTTTAAATTTGTAAGAAATTGACAAACAAATTGTTTTATAGTTTCTTATTTTTATTTTATCATCAGGATAAGAAAAAAATATAAACATGTCGTAGTTTTCTAGGTACTTATAATTAAAATAAAATTATTTTGAATTCTTCTACGAAAAAACAAACATCAAATTAGTTTTGACATTAATCGATGCATAATTTTGTTTTATAAAATCCAAAACAAAAATCTTTTCTGAAATTTTTTAGATATTATTAATTTTTGTTGTCAGTTTAAGTACTAGTTCACTTTTACAATTTGAATGAAACTTTGTTGACAAGAGTAAAACAGCTATTATGTAAAATGTACTTAAGAACTTGTTTTTTTTCTTCTGAGCTATTAATCCCAAATTTACTTTAAGCAAAGGAAAATTAAATAAAAGTATTAATAAATATTTTGTAAAATTGCTTTTAAATAAATTTTTCTAAAGTTATACATAAATAAAATTTTTAAAAAGTTATCAATTACAAAATTTAGTTATTTAAATAAAATTATTTATACTTTATTTAAAATAAAGCTCTTTTATTTTTTTAGCTTGACATGCATCTTCATTAAACTAAGAAGAGTTTAAGATTTGCATTAATTGCTAATGTTTATAAATATGAAAATACCTTTTTTGTAGAGCAACAAATTATTTTTTTAATGTATTAGATATACTTTTTTTTAATTTAATAATTCGCATTTCATTATCACCAACAAACTTATTACCATATATAATCTAAATTAACATCAATTCAAAATTATAATATTTTATTTTCAAAAATATTAAAAAATATTATATTTGCTTTTCTTTACTTTTATTAACCTTTTCGAAAATAATTAAAAGTTAAAAAGTTTAAAGTCAGCCTTATAATATCTACGTATTTCAAATAAAATGAAACCCTTTTCAAAAATAATGAAACATTTTGCAATAAAATGAAGACTAAAGTGCATTTCATATTTTTGGAAATAGTTTCATTAACTTTGCAATACTTAGGTGTCATTTTATTTGAAAATGATTTATTTAATTTTTTTTTTTTTTAACTTTTAAATTTTATAATTTTATTTGACACATGGTTGGTTATAAAATCAGAAGAGAAAGTAAATAAAATAGCAATATACAAAAATAGCAAACGTGCGCAAATATTACCTCATTAATTATTTATATCATGCTGTACTCTAATTACAGCATTTTGACGATAAACCCCCGACAATTAGCTGAACTTTCAAATTTTCTTAATAAAATTTGCTCACTAAAATTAATTTTCTTCTAAGATTTAGGCAATTTTACAAGAAAACAAGCCAAAGTCAGGAAATTATTTTGAAAATCATAATTTATTCCATTTGGAATAACAACCAAACTCTAAATAGGAGTTTTATTATCAAATTGTTAAAATTGGAATAACAGCCAATCTTCAGTTAGGAATTTTTTAACTAAAATTATAAAAAAGGTAAAACAGCCAAACTAGACTTTGATCGCCAAATTTTAAAATTTTGCAAAAGGATTAACAGCCAAAGTGTTTATTTTTCAATTATTATCTTTATTAAATTAATTATTAATAATTTAAAAAACACAATTTCTAGCACTGTTAAATAATTATAATTTCGTCAAAGAATCATGTTTCTATCTCAATTTCCTGATTTTAGAGAACAGTTTTAATTTTAAAATCGATCTGTACAAAATGTAACAAAACAGACTTTGGCGGTTAATGCTTGTGACCACAGATATTTGGAAAATATTAAAAAAGTGAAAAGAAGACAATAATAAAAACAAATATAAAACATAAGAAAGAGACAAATATAACGGAATATTAATACATAAATATTTTTGGTCATCTGGTTTTTACTAGAAAAAGGTTGAAATGTATATTTGTACTTGAATCGAGTACTAGCACTGAAGCAAAATTCTTTAAAGATTTTAAATTCAAATTTCGAACGGTGAATATTTTTTTTTTGACTTATCGTTTTATAAAACACCAAAGTTAGACAATTTTTATTCAAACTATAAATAGTACTTGACTTTTGGAGTTTTTGATTTTGTCACATATGAGGCACATATGAGCGCCTTGGTATTGGCAAAAGTACAACTATCTCCTTGAAACTTAAAAAATATACCGCGTAGTGGAACAGGGATAAAACGACAATTTAGTAATTTCTACACATTTTACTGGAATGCCTAAGTGCAATACGTGGTTCAAGGACAAACAACAAAAAAAAATAAACAAATAAATAAACTTTTGATTTTAATGTATTTAAAATTCTTGCTATGTCAAGTTTCATGTCATTTCTAAGTTTCAGCTTTAAGAATTTTTTGTAAAAACGTTGTTTTGGTTCAAAATAAAAAATTAAACAATGCTTGATTGTACTCGACAAATATTGTAGGAGTTATTAATAATTTAGTCCAAAATGAGCCAAGGAACTTATACTTTCCCCAATGTAAGTTTCAGTCTACTAGAACAGTATGTAATCCACGTAGAATATTAATCCATCCTAATAAACCAGTAATTGACTAAGTTTGATGATTATTTTTGTGAATTCGTATTTCAGTACATGTGCCCAAATCTAGAATAATTGCTTTATTTTAAAACAGCTGTAAAACCATTCACAATAGAATACAATTATTCAAAAATAAAACTAAAATGTTTATAATATTAAAATTTAACTTTATTTAAAAAAAAAAAAAAAATTTAAAGACTAAATAGAATTAAATTAAAATTGTGCAATATTATAGGTAAGCACGCGAAATAATTTACCTTCAAAGCATTTAATTTTTTGTTTCATATATTTTAGTATATTATTTGTTCTTTAAGTTATTTACACAAAATTATTATACCTTACTATGATTCAAAATAAAATTAAATAAAATACAAATTACAATTAAATGGAGGTAGGTAATTTATTTAAGCATTGAAATCGTGTTGAATGTTATATTCAATAAAAATCTTCTGTTAAATTTGAAATTAAACCAAACCATTAAATTATACAATATTTTTTCCTTCAAAAAAAGCTTAATTAACATTTTTTTGCAACAATGAACTAGAGGGTATATGTAACACATATTGGTAAATGTTTGAAAACATTCGAATCTAGCTTTTAATAGACCTATAGTTTTCTTTCAATTGTAAATCTTTCTTGGGCATGTTTACTTTTAAATCTGCTATGTACTGGAGCTGAATATTTTTTCGACATTTCCTTTGATGCATCAATTCAAAGGGTCTTACACATACTTGAATCTCCTGGTATGAGTTATTTAGATTTAGGTATTTAGAAAAATTTATATTTTGTATTGAAAATGAAAGACACTATTAAGTAATCAAGAATTAATCTATAGAAGGGCTGCTAATTATTCTATATACTTTATGACTGTTTTAAAAAAAAATTTTCAAAAAAAAAATTTCATATTATAAATTACCTTTTCAATTGAAATTAAAAAAATCATTAGAATCTAGTAACAATAATATTCAATCGATATATAAAATATAATCTAGATCTTATAAAACTAATTTTGTATTAAAAACGAGGAAGATTATAGTTGCCCTTGTCAACTTTTAGATACCCGTGCTTACCCACTAACCGTTATTTATTTTCCACATGCTATTATAAATATTACAAAAAAAATATAGGAAAGTAAAATAGTTAAAAAAAATTTAGCTTATTACCACATAATTTTTGCTTAAAAAAAATTAAATAAAAAAAAAAAAATATTAAATTTTTAATTCATTATACCATAATTTTTGCTTAAAAACAAAAAAAAAAAACCATAAAAAAAAATAACCATAAAAAAAAAATAGCCCACCCCAAAAGTTGGCCCGAGCGATGTCCAACTTTGACAACTAACTTGCCCTATTACTTTACCTGCCCAGTTTTAATTTTAACCTCGTAGCTTCATTAGATTCACAGTTATCGAATTGACAACTTTGTATGGCAGCTGCCCGAAAATGGGGTCGCAACATTTTGAAACTCCATATTAGTGCTCGATTCATTATATAACTAACAGTGTGTAATTTTCATCCTCGTAGTATACTCAGTTTCCAAGAAATTCATATTGGTGCAAAGAAGTTGTATGGCAGCCCCCCGCAAATGAAGCCGTAAAATTTTGAAACTTCATATAAGTGCTTGATTCATTATATAACTAACCGTGTGTAATTTTCGTCTTTCTAGTATAATTACTTTTGAAGAAATTTATATTGGTTTAAATAAGTTGTGTGACAGCTTCCCGAAACCTTGGTCTGGTCTTAACCAAAAAGAATAGGGAACCTTAAAAATGTCCAAAAAATGTTTTGTGTGAATTTCAAAACTCTAGCTCTAATTTTTCAATTCTATCTCTTTTAATTAATTTTTAATTCACGAATATATTAAACCTAAGCAAAGTAAGCATCATATAATCATATTGATAAAATGATTCATTCAAAATATTACACATATACATATTATATGAATATACATATATAAATTATTTATGAAGCCATTTACTTAAAAAAAATCTTTGTCTTCTTTTTTGCTTATCTTAAATAAACTACGCATCATTTAAATCATATGAAATTCTAACTCGAAATCGTTATCTACTTTTTGTAACAAAAACAAAAAACAAAAAAAACAAACAAAAAAACAAAATTCATATAATTTCATGTTACAAGGTGCATAGCTATATTTCAAATTTTTGTATGAAAATATTGGAGTTAAAAAAGTTAGCTGTTCGAGAGCTACCCGAAGTTTTGGTCCGATCTTAACCAAAAAAAATAGGGAACCTAGAAATTGATTGAAAAATATTTTGTGAAAATTTCAAAACTGTAGCTCTTTTAGTTTTTGAGTTATCGTGCTGACACACAGACGGACGGACGGACGGACGGATGGACGGACGGACGGACAGACACACATAGCTAGATCGACTAATTTTTCGATTCTGAGCCGATACGTACCCTTGACACTATATCTAGCTCGTCTAGATCGATGCGTTACAAACGGAGGAGCAAATCTAATATACCCGATGTCATATATATATGCACGGGTATAATAAAAGTATAATTAATTCTTAGAAATTAATTAATAATAATAATAAATTCTATTACAATTATTAGGAACCGCCATATAATAACTGCCCGAATACATTATCTAAACATACAACAACTTATTCTTGAAACTCTCTCATTGTTAAATGAAATACAAAAAAATAATATATCTTATTTTTTATATAATCCTATAATTTAATACAATAAATTGTTATATTATTATAATAATTTCGAAAATAATTTCTATATTTCAATTTATTATTATTATTAAATATAATTTCTGTAATAAAATTCTAATTTTCTTTCTATTCAATAACTTTATATAGAAAATATATTTTTAATTTTAAGAAATCAATTTACTTATATAAATATTATACAAAAATGTCAAAGTCTCAATTCAAAAATATAAAACTAATATTTATTTTCGAATTAATAACCAATTATAAGTATAATAAAGTCATGTCTGTTATTATTTCTAAAAATATTTCAATAAAAATATCTATTATAATTAATATAATACAGAATAATGCATCAGAGTTTATAATATAATAGGATATTGTACTATAATTTTTAGTATATTATTTCAGATTAATTAAAATAATATTATTAGATGAAATTTGTTTAGTAATTAGTTAAGTAATAGGGGAGTAATTAATGTCCTTTAAAATCCTTAATCAATACTCAATCAATATTATTTTTGCTATTTTATGAATTTTTCAATAGGTTTAAAATTAAATAGACAGTATACAGTATATAATGCTATATATAAGTATTTTGTGTAGTACCTATTGTATATTCTTGAAATATGATAATTTTCAAGGTATTATAAACGTGAATTTTATTTATAACTTCACTTATTTCTTTTTTAAATTACTATTACAAATGTCATATTTAATGGTTTCATATATTGTAGTTTTTATGTTAATATAGCTACGTTGTATGTAGTTACATACATATATATGTAGGAGTAGGGACCTAGATTATAATAAGTTTAAAAATAAATACAAAATATATTTATTTATAATATATTTATTTCAATCAAAGTGAATTTATTTTACATAATATATATATAATTTAAAAATAAATTTATTATTTTTATTTATGAAGTTATTTATATACCACTCATAAATGGTTTTTAGCACATATTCAAAAAATTTTGCAATAAATGTTCCTATGTCCGTTTGTTTGCATGTTAAAAAGAATAAAGAATTGAAATAAAGAAAAAAAATTTTAAGTACTGATATATATTATCCCCACCCTCCAAAAGCCCAGAAAGTGCGAAAAAGCTCTATATTAATATTGTAATAACAAAAGTTCTATTAATTATAATTTAATATGCAAAAGTTAAATAACAGCTGCTGCTTTTATAAGCTTTATAAAAAATATATTACGAAAATGTACAGGGTTGCCATACGGTATTTTTAAAAATAGGGAATTATAACTGGAATTGAGCAGAACTCAATTTTTGGAAACTTTTCACGCCTCAATTTACAAAATTAAATTTTGGGAATTTAAATTCGAACCTCAGAAACTAGTACGAGTCGTTTAAGAAAATTTTTTTCTGACGTTGTGTACTTTAATACCCAAATTTTTTTTAAGTAATATACGAGTACTAAACTTAAAGCTCTAACATTATATTTTTCTCTTAGTTTTAGCCATTTTTCCTTATAAGAAAATATTCTTAAGAATCACAATAAACTTCCCTAGTAAAAATTTCAGAACCTTCTCTGTTCAGAACTAAGGGCCTCTAAATTAAGTATGAACTATTATTTAGAAATTTTCTTTTTTAAAAACCCTGGTTTTCTTTCATCACTTGTGTTTTCTAAATTCATAAAATGCCGTTAAATTTTTTTGAAGCCATTTAAAGTTATAATCAAATTGCCTTTTTATTTTGCCTAATCCATCATTTTGACATTATTATTCTTTCGTAATTTAATCCAAGTCAATCCAATAAAGCTGATTGTTCAGAAATTAAATTTAAAAAAAGATTAACAATTTAAAGAAAATTGGTTTAATTACTATTTTCTTATTTAATAGTATTAAGATTTTTAATTAAGGTAAAGAGGATAAACTAAGCCATTTTTAAAGTGTGAAATTATTTTTATTTATTTTATATTTGTAAGTTTTTACGCTCTCCTTGACTAAATCAATATAGTAATGAAATAACATATTTTCTAACACAAAAATTTAAGTATTTAAATAGAAATTCAATTTTTTGGTCTATTAGGCTAATCCAGTATTAGTATATATATATAAAGAATTTATTTTGTCAATTAATTTTAATTGACCTAGTCAATAAAAGTGATTAAGAAAGTTTAAATAGGTTAATTTCTCACAGTTTCGGTATTTTCACAAAGTTCAAACAACAAAAAAGAGTAGACGGCTAAGTTGTTGCTCTGAGGCTACAAATTAGTTAACAGAAATATCCCTGTAAACTTTTGACATATTATTTGTTACTTGTTACTACAGAAATATAGAATTCTACATCTTTTTTTACGTTTTTTACACTTTGCCTAAATTAAAAAAAAACCTCAAGATTTTTTGCGAATTTACTATTTAACTACCCATTTTCCTCATTTATCCCATTCTTATTCCACAAAAGAAAAGTAATTCTCTTAATTTTATTTTAATAATGCCATATGTCAATCTGTTTTGATGTATATGTATTAAGCTTTCATTTACATTGATAGGCACACTGTATAATTATGCAAAATTATTATGTCATTTGATCCTAAAAATAGGCAATAATTTAATAGAAATGTCACATTTTTAAGCAAAACCCCTTTTTTTCAACTTTTCAGTTAAATTTTATCCTCAAATAGTTTTTTTTCAACTTTCATATTATTATAAAACTTTTTTACATTTGTTTCACACTAATATTATACGTGTTAATAGTTCAAATCACTTAAATTATATATATATAACAAACGTACCAACATAAAAATATACATACAAACACACGTGAAAATTTTGTATTATTTTGTGAAAAGGGAAAATTTGGTGAAAAATCTAAATCATCACAATCATATCAAATTATCTTGATAGGTGTCAGTCTCACTTTTAAAAAACAAAAACTATTTAAGTTAGTGTGTAGCTGTTAACAACACCATTTCAACAACTGCCAACTTAAAAATATTTCATACTTTATCATTCACTTTATTTATATTTTTAAACATATTTTATTTTGTATCTCTTTCTTTTCTTTTATGGTTTTTGTTGTGTTCTTAAGTTTTTTAGGGTAAATCTTATAGTATAGAAATTATTTTAATATTATCACAGGTGAAGCGCATTTATATAATAAAAATCTTGAATGATATTTATTTCCCGTCCCATTAAAAATTTATTTTAGAAAAGCCGCTATACTAAGAAAAAATATTTTGGAATATCACAATTTAGAATATTAAATTAACGCTAAGGATTATTTTATGAGAGTTGCAAAGGTAAATAATAAGTTTATATTGAATTTATGTCAGAGCGGTAACGTATTTAATGTGTAAAAAGGGTATAATATTGAATTTATAATCGACTTGAAAATCCCAATATTTTCAACCGGTACTTCAGTTAGTTTCAATTTTCTTGCCAGCCTACGCGCTTTGGAAAGTTGCCGCGTTTCGTGATCAAATCTTCGCGAGCACAATTCTATCTCCATTGAAATTTAAAGTAAAAGCTATACTCTTTCCTTTTTTAAAAGTAAGAACCCAGGCCCTTACCTAAATTACGACGTACGACGTATATTTTCTGTCAAAATATTTTTAAATACATATAATTAAATTAGAGCTCCCGAAATACGCGACGTATTATACGTCGGGTTTTTCAAATTTTAAAATTGACAAAGCGTATAAAATTTTGCTATTGTTTTTTGTTATGTTGTTATGGTGACGTTTTGTTGACATTGAGTAAATAAAACGTTATTATATTACGTACGCGCGTATCGATTTCGGGATACGTCAACGTATCGACGTACGGCGTATTGTACGTCATACGTCGTACGCTTTTGATTAGGTAAGGCCCCCAGTCTTTTAATTTCAATTTATAAATATAATAATAAATGTCAGTTGTGTTTTTGTTAATAATAAATGTCAGTTATATAAATGTCAGTTGTATTTTTCCATATGTTTCATTTCAGAAAACGAAATTAAACCACAACCAAGAAATAAAATATTTAAAAAACGAGGAAGATTATAGTTGCCCTTGTCAACTTTTAGATACCCGTACTTACCCACTAACCGTTATTTATTTTCCACATGCTATTATAAATATTACAAAAAAAATATAGGAAAGTAAAATAGTTAAAAAAAATTTAGCTTATTACCACATAATTTTTGCTTAAAAAAAATTAAATAAAAAAAAAAAAATATTAAATTTTTAATTCATTATACCATAATTTTTGCTTAAAAACAAAAAAAAAAAACCATAAAAAAAAATAACCATAAAAAAAAAATAGCCCACCCCAAAAGTTGGCCCGAGCGATGTCCAACTTTGCCAACTAACTTGCCCTATTACTTTACCTGCCCAGTTTTAATTTTAACCTCGTAGCTTCATTAGATTCACAGTTATTGAATTGACAACTTTGTATGGCAGCTGCCCGAAAATGGGGTCGCAACATTTTGAAACTCCATATTAGTGCTCGATTCATTATATAACTAACAGTGTGTAATTTTCATCCTCGTAGTATACTCAGTTTCCAAGAAATTCATATTGGTGCAAAGAAGTTGTATGGCAGCCCCCCGCAAATGAAGCCGTAAAATTTTGAAACTTCATATAAGTGCTTGATTCATTATAAAACTAACCGTGTGTAATTTTCGTCTTTCTAGTATAATTACTTTTGAAGAAATTTATATTGGTTTAAATAAGTTGTGTGACAGCTTCCCGAAACCTTGGTCTGGTCTTAACCAAAAAGAATATGGAACCTTAAAAATGTCCAAAAAATGTTTTGTGTGAATTTCAAAACTCTAGCTCTAATTTTTCAATTCTATCTCTTTTAATTAATTTTTAATTCACGAATATATTAAACCTAAGCAAAGTAAGCATCATATAATCATATTGATAAAATGATTCATTCAAAATATTACACATATACATATTATATGAATATACATATATAAATTATTTATGAAGCCATTTACTTAAAAAAAATCTTTGTCTTCTTTTTTGCTTATCTTAAATAAACTACGCATCATTTAAATCATATGAAATTCTAACTCGAAATCGTTATCTACTTTTTGTAACAAAAACAAAAAACAAAAAAAACAAACAAAAAAACAAAATTCATATAATTTCATGTTACAAGGTGCATAGCTATATTTCAAATTTTTGTATGAAAATATTGGAGTTAAAAAAGTTAGCTGTTCGAGAGCTACCCGAAGTTTTGGTCCGATCTTAACCAAAAAAAATAGGGAACCTAGAAATTGATTGAAAAATATTTTGTGAAAATTTCAAAACTGTAGCTCTTTTAGTTTTTGAGTTATCGTGCTGACACACAGACGGACGGACGGACGGACGGACAGACACACATAGCTAGATCGACTAATTTTTCGATTCTGAGCCGATACGTACCCTTGACACTATATCTAGCTCGTCTAGATCGATGCGTTACAAACGGAGGAGCAAATCTAATATACCCGATGTCATATATATATGCACGGGTATAAAAACTAACTAATTTTCTCAAGCACCCATTTAATAGGATTATAAAATAAATTAAATCTAAAAAAATTATTAGAACAAATTTTAATATTGCAAAACAATTTTAAAATTAGTGAAATTAAAAAAAAAATTGAGAGAAAAAATAGAAAAAAAAAAAAAAAATTTGTGAAATAGATAAATAAAATAAAAAACAAGAACAAATAAAATTTTAAATGTCAAATAAATTTATTTAAATAATGTGCACTATTATTGTTAGTGTTGGTACTTTTGAATTAGTAATATATGTATTATTGAATTTATTGTTAATTTTTAGCATATTTTCAAATGATTTTGATATTTTCAAATGATCATTCTTTCCGTAGGTCCATTCGTTTTTAACTACGACTAACTAAAAAATTTTATCTATCGGTCGGTGTTGTTAAAAAAAATTGATTAATGTTAAAACATTTTTTTGTGGCCCCATCTGGTATGGAGCTACAGCACCACAAACTCGGAAAAAGCCATATATTTAAATTATTATACAAAGAGTTCAATTAGGTTTATTTGCAATCTGAAAACGGTAAAAGACAGCTACTTTAATAAAATTAATAAACTTTTGAAAGGAAAATGTATAGGGTTGCCATACAATACGAAATCTTACCGTTATGCAAAAACTTACCGTCTACTTTTACAAAACTTAGGCCTCCATATTTTCTGAATAGTTTAAAGCCAGAGATTTGAAATTTTGGAAAACGTTAGATCCTCAGAAATTAGTATACTCGAAGTTTTCACGGTTTTTGCTTCGATGATAAAATTCTAAGAAAGTTCCAAATTTTAAGGGAAGTCACAATTTAATTCCTAAAACAACAAAAGGAGGGAGGTGGCGTTAAATTCTAGAGAATAATCATAAGTTTTGCCGGTGTCTATGGGTTTGGATCAATGGGAAAATCTGAAATTAGAAATAGTGAATCTTCCCATTAACCTTAGTTCAGCAATTTACTTTTATATTAAAACAGTAATAAATTCCCAAATTATATAATAAATTTTTTATTTTCTGTATTTAGGGGGCTAGTAATACTTTAATAAAAGTAAATATTGAAAAAAATATTTGTTTTTATTTTATTTTATATATAAATCAGTAACTTAATCACCGTTACATATATTCTTAAAATTAAACTCAGTATGAAACATTCTATAATTTTTAAAATGAGCTTTTTTAAAACCCTTGGAATCTAATTAAAAAAATTAAGCAAGTAATTGCAAAACATTAAATTATATTTAGCGATAATTGTTATATTTATTTTTATTTAATATTTATTTATACATTTATTTTATTTTTATTTTTTAATGTTAAGTTGAATAACTTTAGGCTATATGTATAACAAATGTTAGTGGCATTAAACATAAGCAAAATTAAAATAACCGTTTTATTTTACATAATTGCTATCGAAAGATGTTTTTTACAGCTACTTTTTTTTTTAATTAATATGAATATGTTTTATTTATTTTCAAATATTAAAATTATATAATTGAAAATTTCAAAACCATACTCATTTCCTTTTACCGTTAGTTTTGCATTATTTAATTTATACCGTTATTTTTTATTTTCGTATAATTGGTAATAGATACTTTTTTAAATAAAAATTCTATTAGGTTTAAAAATTTTAATTATAATTATAGACTAATTTAAAATTGAATTTTTTAATTAATTATGTTCTAATAAAAAATTAAAAGAAACTTAAATAGATTAATAAACTTAAAAAAATGTAGGTTAATTATTTGATTGATTGCAATTGAATTTTGTGGTACTGTTAGTGGTGGAATTGATAAGTGATTTATTCAATTTTATTTATATTTTATATTCGTACATACATGCATTTTTTTCCATTTTTTAAAACTTGATAAATTTTTTCCATTTATTTTGATAAAATAAGTGGAAACAAAAAAATTGTAGTGTTTTTATACTCGTGCATATTATTAAGGCCATGGGCATATAAAAACTACTCCTTCGTTTGTAACGCATCCATCTAGACATGCAAGATGTAGTTTCAAATGTATCGGATCACCATCAAAAAGTATATCCATTTTGCAGAGTGGGTCTGATAACTCATATAACGATAATTCAAAAACTAAAAGGGCTAAAGTTTTAAAAATGACACAGTTATTATAATTTCTAGGTTCCCTTTTGTTTTTGCTTAAGGGAGCTAACAAACAACTTTTTTGAACCAATATGAAAATCTTCATAACCATTCTCACTGGAAAAATGAAATCTACACACGGTTAGTAATATAATAGGGAGGGCAAGCGCCTATAAAAAGTTAAAAAACGTTAAGGCTTCACTTTCGGGCAGTTGCCATACATTGTTCAGAATCTGGCTCATATATCTTCTAAACTGCGCAAAATATAAAGTGGAAATTAAAGTTGGAAAGTAAAGTAATAGGGCGATTTACTTGATAAAGTTTGACATTACTCTGGCACGTACATCACTTAAAAGATAGAATCTTTTTTAAGAAGCAAAGCCATCTCTGTTCCTTTTGAGTGAATATAAAAATAAAACATACTAGGACAAAATGAATTAATAATATGTGTAAAAGGATGTGAATAATAATAAAATAGTATCTTACTGTTTATATTGAAAAATTTAGATAATTACAGTATGTATATTTAGATATTTATTAATATATTATTGATGTTTATACATTATATGGTTTCATTTAACATCCATATGGTTAAAATTCTAGAATATAACATACAATTTTAATTTGTCTTCTGCCTTGTTTCATATTTTTATTTCAATGTATTAAGGCTTCATATATGATTATTAGCATTATTAAATATTATATTAATTACAAATTAAATTAAATTATATCAAAATAAGAAATATTAAATTTTTTTCAAGATTATATTGTTAAAGATATTCAGAGGAGTGTTTTATTATTTTTAAAAATAAAATTTTATTTAAACATATTTATTTTATTTATTTAATTTCTATTTTTTATAGGATCAGCAGTAAATTAATTCCAACCTTTGCAAAAAGATCGATGTATCTTCATTATTACGTGTGAAAATTAACTTACAAAAAAACTGGGATGACGATCATTTTATTATCAGATAAGTTAATTTTTATTTTAATTTAAAAAGAACTATTTCTTTGTATGGCATTTCACTCTTTAATTTCAGATCTGTAGAAGTTTTTTCAACAACAGTACCAAAATAAAGATATGACTTATTAGTGGATCATCATAAAGATAGAATTTCGGATTCTTTCGGGATGTGAGTTAGAACTTGTATATTAAAATGTATAAAATTGCGGGACAAGCTTGTTAAGTTGTTTTTTGACTATATTTTGGAAAACATGTACTTCAAGGTTATCTACCCAATTACTTTAGGTCTAATCCAGGTCAAGAAATACACCCATGAATTCAGAAAAACGGTGCCAGATTAATTACGGAGACTCGAAATATCCTGGAACAAAATATTAGAAAATGCTATTTATAGAAATCAATGAAGACTTCAATGTTAAATCCCTATACCAAGTGGAGTTCTAAGTCAACAGGAAAAAAAACTAAAATATTTAAATTTCACCATTTCACATTCATATTTTTATATATTTTTTTTTATAATTTAAAATAATAAATAATTGAGCTTGGGTTTGGAATAATGAATAATTGAACTAATGTAATACTTGGGTTTTAAATTTTTTATTTAAATTGAATATTAAAGTTTTAAGTTTATATAAATAAATTATAAATTCCATAAAGTTTCGATACATATAATATATAATATGCTTATATGTATATATATTATGTTCTGTGTAAATTGAAACAGATTATAATTATTTTCAAATATCAATCGATTTTTTGGAAATTAAATGTTTCTTTTATTTATTTTGTAATTTCTTTTTTAATAAATACAAAATTGTTTTTAAGTTTGTAGCAAATAATTATTGGAAAATTTTTATGTAAATAAAATAATAATGAAAATAAAAGATGCCATCACAGAACCAACCGCTGTTACAAGAAAATTATAATTTGAAACATATTTGAAAACTACATATTTTTAAATTTTGTTTATATTATATTAAAAAAGATTGTTCTTATGGCATGCATACAATAATTTTTATCAAAGCCATTAAGGCTTAATAATTATACCCTATCCATACATGATAGGGAATAAACAGTTGCATTGACATAATCTTACAACGTAAGTGAATATTGCTCAATGCCACACGAGAGTGTTGTAAGTTGTAGTTTCAACTGTCAGTTGTCATCAATTTATGAACTTATGAATGAATGTGTAAAATTTAGTTCATTCGAAGATAGTTATCGTCGGAGAATGTTTAGTCAACTGATTTTTCAAAAGCGGAAAGTTTTTGTAATTTTTTATTCATATACAAAAAAAAAGGTTTGTAGCTATAACCTAAATAAAAAAATGGATTTGAAGATAAGAAATTTAATTTTTTCTTTACATTGAGTAAGTAGGTAATTTTATTTTACTTATATCATATCTAGGTCATTTAAAAATGGATTATAATTTTAATTAACATCTGTGGGACTGAGCAAACATTCATAATTATACAATTTTAAAATTAGGTTCTAAATCTGTTCCTTAAACTAATTGTCTTTTATATCATTAATTATTTTTTGCTATTATTTATTTTAACTAAATTTTATATTTTATCAATCAAAATATATTTATATATTTAATATAATACAAATATATTTGTTCATTTGTGTTTTTTTTTAGTATGTAATTTGAAAGATAAAAAATAACAAATAGAAATAAAACCTAATATGATAATCTTATATTGATTTTTATCAATTTCCAATTCCAGAAATATTTTATATTTTGTCCGGTCTCAAATTTTTTTTGTTTAAGATGCGCACAGTTCAAAAATTTTTAAATAATGAAAAAAAAAAGAAAAACAACAAAAAAAGAAAAGAAAAACAAAATAATTTTTTTGTTTGTGTTGGTTAGTACATCGAGTCTTATAAGTAAAATTTGGTTGCAACGAAACTGGTTTTTTGTGAATACAATATTTACGAAACCGGTTTGGTGAATAAAGGATTTTAACCGATTAGGTCAGTATTACGTCAATGCAACATGTGGAAATAGCCGTGTGGCTTAGCTGATAAATTGTTTTTATCCTGCATAATTTTATCTAACGGCATTTATTTATTTAAGATAAAGGGATATAGTTTATTTAAGACAATAAGACTCCTTATTGTGTTATTAATTTCCAACAAAATTTTTGAAGGGTTCCAATACATATAAACAAAAATTTTTTATATATCAAAAGTTCTGTTTATTCCGGTTTGAATTTTGCAATACGTCATCAACAATGCGTCATCATCAGAGCAAATCTAAACATTTTATACACGAAAATAATCTATGAATATCTACATATTAAATTTAGACTTAAATTTTGCTTCTTTTTTTATACCTCTTAGGGCTCCCCGTTTTTCTCCAAAAGCATATCAATTCAAGATAACAATATCCACTTAATCGTATATACATATGTTCGTACATACACACAAACGGACATAATAAAAAGCACATGCTTTATAATTTTGTTCACACCTGAGTAATTCATATATGCAAAAACCTCAGAGTCTAATTTTTGATACGAAAACAATACCTATCGCTTATTATATTTTATATAAGCGGTTGGTAAAAATAAAATTTAATTAAAAATTTTAATTAGAATAATTGTAGAATTTTACAAAGTATACAATACAGAATTCAATTTAATTTTTGATTTAAATTTTATAATTTACAAATAAACATGATTATTTCTGGGAATTTGTCAAATGTCCTTAAAAAATTTGTATATACAATATATGTACATGTGTTTGGTCTAAAAACTATAGTATTTAACATGCAAGTATTATAATAATGCTTGAAAACAATACTTGGAAATTATTTTTAATCAATGATAGTTTTGTGTGTTTTATGTGAATAACTATATATTTAGAGAGATTTTTTTAGAGGTTGTCGAATAATTTATACAATCGAAATTGAACATATTAATACTTAAAATCCGTTCCAAAATAAACTTTATAATTAAAATGAATAGTAGGCAGAAAGGTAAATTAAATTGAATTTTCATATTATGTTGTATTTTAAGTGAGGCGTCTAATATGATTGAATTTAGTCTGATTGGAATTGGGAGCTTCATATATAAATGAATTTTTTGTTGCAAAGAATATTCATGAATTTATTTTCATTATTATAAAAATTGTATTTTGAGGATATTTTTCAAAGAACTATACAAAAGTGGAACTTTCTTCATTTTCCGAACTTTTTTTTCTGGATTAATTTTAACAAAGAGAAGAACTGTCTTTCATTTCAGCAATTTACTTTTATATTAAAACACTTTTAAATGCAAAAGATCTGCCATCAATTTTTGGTTAATGAAAATTTTTTACATTTTAAGCTTAAAAGTTTTGAAACATTAAAAGAACTGTTTCTTATACCAGCAATTTACTTTTATGTTAACACAGTAACAAATTTCCAAGATCTACCTTAAATTTTTTATATTCTGCATTTTAGGGGGTTAGTACTACTTTAATAAAAGTATATATTGAAAAAAATATTTTTTTTTTATTTTATTTTTTTTAATAATGATTAATTTTTATTTGCCAGGGAATTTATGTCGATTTGCAAAATATCGACTGCCAAAATGTCAATTACAAAATTTCTGTACAAAACGTCGTCCCTAAACATATGGACTAATTTTCAATTAACTATTTTTAAAATCAGTAAAGTAAAGTAATTAAAAGTGTCTTTTAAAAACGGAAAAAGATAATACCCTGACTTTTAAACTAATTCTAAAAATCATCTTAATTCACAGTATATTATTTATTCCGGAAAAAGCGTAAAACCCTGGTTTTGAACGCAATTCTAAACTCTTATCTACTAATTTAAAACCTCATAGATATACATAAAAGGTACATTAATAATAGATAATGAGTTATGAATGGGTATCTATTATTCTGGAAAACAAAGTAATTTTGGTGCAGGGTCAGAACTACCAGGGTCATAAGTCCCTTATTACTCAAAATTTAATAAAGGGAGCTATATCTCTCTTAGTGTGTCATAACTCCCTAAAGGAACTAATAATTTAATAAAGGGAGTTATAACTTACTTAATGGGTAATAACTCCCTAAATGGACTTATGACCCACTTGTTAAAGGAGTTATGCCCCACGCAAATATTTTAAAGTTGGTCATAAGTCCCTTAGGGATGAAGTGAGTGAGGACTTATGACCTTGGGAGTTCTGACCCTTGCACCGGTAATTTTGATTTTTAATCAAAATGAGAAAAACGATATTTTGAAAAAATGAGATTTTAAAAAACGTGATTTTGATAAGACAAGATTTTGAGATACGAACATTCGCAGCACTTTGAGTGTATCCAGTACCCAGGAAATACATTCCGCTTAGATCTAATATTAAATTTTATGAAAATTTCGAACTTAGTGTTCACTATCTATTTTGGTTGTATAAACAGTTAAAAAAGTCTTAAAAACAATAAATTCAAGTTTTCTATAGTGCTGCAAGGTTTCACAATATCGGACAAGCTATAATAAACGTTCGAAATAAAAAAAAAACAACTTGTTAATAAAAACCAAAATATAATAATAAAAATTTCTGCTTCTTTTGTAATAGCAGCAATAGAAGAAGAATTAAAAAATAAAACAACACACTAAGACTTAAAAGAAGAAAAAACAATAAAATGATACCTAATTCTTTTGTGAGATTATTTTGTATTTTGTAGTGAAAGGATTACAAGGACATGCTGCTTACTTCACTTCGTTGCTTAATGTAATCTTACCATTCTTTTAATAATTCGTTCTATTCTATTTTCAGTTTTTTTTAATAAAATACAAATTACAAACAGTTTATTAGACAATAAGATTACATAATTTTGTTAATGGATATTGGAATTAAATTGAATTTAATATTTTTTTTAATTTTTTCCTTGAATTTTCCTGAATTTTCTATTAAAAACTTTTTCAATTTAATTGCGAACAAAAGATTTAAAACGAATTATACTAAGTAATTTTTCAAAAAGTCAAGAATAACTATATAAAATGTTTTTAATTAATTTTTGTTTATTTAAAATATTTTTTTAAGTGCAGCATATAAGATCTACTATTTTATAATAAGTAAAATAGGTTATTCGACCCAGATTCGAATCCAAAACTTTAATAAATTAAAAGGAACTGGGAAAAATTTAAAAGTGCTGCAGGGGAATATTATTTAATGAGATCATTGAAAATATAAAGAAGTTGAAAACTCTTTAGATCCTTTAAAAAGATTTTCGTACAATTCACATTATGTCCTGAAACATTAATATTTGGAAGGTTTCCAATGTTCAACAAATATTTAGAGAAATTACCTACATATTCCTCGATATAAAATGTAACAATAATTTTATAATTTATTAGGATATTACAAACGTCTTTTTAATTTGGATCAAAAGATAAATTTTAATAATGTTTTATTTATTTGGTAAGTATAAAATAGAGCTGTTGTTAAAATAAGGATCTCCTACTAGTTGAATACAATTCTTCAAAGCAGTAGCTGGGTACTTAACTCGTGTAATTTAATTTCCTTTTAATCTAAAATGCTCATGTGGTTTTTTTAAATGCAATTTTTGCAATAATTTTTAAAATTTGGCAATCATTTAAAATTTTTATACCAATTTCTCTTTTGTGTTTAATAGTTGATAATTATGTACTTAAGATGTTTTTATTCATTGAAAACATAAATTCTGTAGAGCCTAGGGATGCGTATATTTATGGTTATAAATTCATATAGAAAGCCAAGGTTTTTGTTTTTGGAAGAACAGGGTGGGCCAAGAGTCAACAATTTAATATCTCTTTCGTTTATATATTTTTTCAAATTTTAATAATCGAAGCTTGTTACAGCAACTTGCCTAATTACAGTAACGAGCAATGGACCAAAGTATACTTTTCAAATGCCCATTCAATTTGACTGAACGTTTTTTAACAAAATTACTGAGAAATTTAATTATTTATTAAGCATATATCATCTTAATGAATTTGAATAAGCAATATATGCGATTTTGGGGTGCTGCCAACTCCAGAGTTATCTAGCAGCGATAATTACACTCGCTCAAATGTACAGCATGATATCACAAAGGGTTATAGAGCATCATACTTCTTTAGGAATAAAGTTGACAATGCTCTGACAGTAAATGGGCACAGTTATCGTACTATTATTAATAATTTTCTTCGCTCTGTGGCTTCCTAGAATTGGTTCCAACGCAGCAACAACAAATACAACCCGTGCCACAATTATGACCAATGATGATCAAATTAAATCAAGAAATTCAGGGCTCAATTTTAACTGCGCCAGATTATTTCCTATGGAGTTATCTCAAACAACGAGTATATGTGAAACAGCCTCGAACTATAGATCAGATAAAATACAATATTGAAACTGGCTATCGCCAACAGATTTTTGCGGCTTTCCAAAGTGTTTTTCAAAAACCTGTGGCCCCCATAAACTAATTATATTCATTTAACAATACCTCAATAAAAATTTAATTTTATGACAAGTTCTAAAATTTAGATATCAAATTTAGATGTTTAGACCGTGATTAGATGTCAATAATATTAAGATGTGAACTTACGCTGTATTAAACTATGCATTCACTAGTTGCTTATCTTTCTTTCGTTTCACATAATAAAATAAGATGCCTAGTGGTTTACAAGGAAGATCCCATATCATTAACAAATATTATTTTACAACAAAAAGTGGTAAGTATAAGTATTAAAACAAGACATGGTATGGATCCTTAAGGAGATTTTAAGCGCAAAATTTTTTATTTTAGTAAAAATACAAACTTTATAATAATATTATAGGCATATTGTGGGAAGATCGGTACTTTATTATATTTGCAGATATTGTTGTAGCATGCAAAACACGTTTTTTTTCCCACGACAACTTGTTTTACTTAAAGGATTTATGCCTCATAAAAATGATGATGATAGTGTTAAATTTTTATTACATGTTTTCTCTGTTGAATTTGATGGCAGTTACTTTTCCGAAAATGATAGAAGATAGTACTATAAAATTTTAAAGTAAAGAGTGGGAGAGATACTTCTCCTTAAAAGTCTAATAGTTTTTTTGAATTTTTTTCTAAAAAAAAAACAAAAAAAATAGAAAAGTTGATGTTTTGTTTTCACTTTGTGACATTTTCAATATAACCATATCAGTTATGTGTTGAATATTAATTTGCTAAGATATTGGAGGTATCTAGACTGTTAAAAAAAATACTTAACATTTTGTTCTGTAAAATTTCTTTTAAAGTGCGGAAGAAAGTCTGTATAAAATTTAGAAACATAATAAAAAATTATCTGGTGATAATTTAATCATCTTAAATTGTGATATTAGTGGTTTTTTAAATAGATGTAAATATGGATTTCTGATTTGAATACTGATTTAAAGTAGACTCATTCGAAGACATAAAAGTATGTTTTTTTAGATTATATGACATATCATATTGAAATGTCAGTAACTGTAAAAAATTGTAGTTCAGCACATTCATATTCAGTATCTTAGCTGATGTGCGAATAGAATTGGTTTTTCTAAAGTATATGTATTCGACGATTTAATATTATATTATTCATCCAGTGGTAAGGTTGTAGACTTTTGAATTAAAGACTATTAAAACCTTGGCAAGATGAAATAAAAAACATAATTTATATCGCAATAGTTTATATCATAAAGAAAATATAACGACAACATTTGAAATGAAAACGCTCGCTCGAGATTGTATGTAAATAAATAAATAAACAAATAAATAAATAAATATTATATTATTCAATTAAATTATTTGTTTATATTTTGCATTGTTTATAATGTTATATTAATGCATTTTTATTAAAGATAATATATTATTTTTAATTAATGATTAGACCATTAACTTAAACCCGATTGGTAGCTGAGCCAAGTCGAAAACCAGAAGAGTTTTTTCACATTTACTGGAATTCGAACCCAGTTATTTTGCATGAAAAGTCGGCACTCTAACCACTGTTCCATCCAGCTGTTGAATATTTCAGTAAAACTATGTCTTTTTAATAAAATCAACAAATAATATGTATTATTTCTAAATCTTTTCTTATTATATTATCAATTTTATTAGATTTATGTTAATTATTTATTTAAATAAGATAGAATCGCTTCAAAAAATTTAGAAGCGTTACGGGTGTTTAAAAATTATAAATTTTCAGTTTTGGACCCTTTAATTACATTTGACTTATCTTGTTTGTATGAATTAAAAAAATATTTGGGGAAAACAAAAAACTTAAGTGATCTGTTAATACAATCAAAACAATAATCAAACTTTAAATACAATTGCGTCGGTTTTATTGAGATTTTTAATTAATTTTACTTAAATTTATTTATCTTTTGACAGTTCAAAAACATTTCATCAAATACATTAAATGTACAAAAACACCAACAGCATAATGAACATAAACGTCAAATTATTGTGACTTTTCATACAAAATATGTAAACAAATCGTAAATTGCATTAAAAATAAAACTACAACTTTTAAATGAATTTTAAATAAAAGAACATATTACAAAACAAATTAATGAACAAAATAGAGAGATTTATAATATAAATGATATTGAAAAGTTTTACATAATAATAAATATAAAATCTGATAAAAAATTTAATAGAAACCATCACAATTAATTGTCACTACAAATGTCAAAAAATAAATAATTAAAACATGTGATGATAATGACACCCAAAAAAATGTTCTCATATCAAAATTTGTTTTTTTCTTAGACTTTTTTGGATGCAGTAGAATTTAGATAAGGGAACTTATGCAATATTTGACATAGGGTAAATTTTTAATATTCATAAAATTTTTAGTATATGTTAGTTAGCGTTTTAATTTTAATTTGTTTGTTTTTATAGTATGTGTATCAACCGAAAATTGGTAGGGTAATAGTACTAATCTTAGTTTTGATACAGTTCTAAGGGTGCGTTTTTGTCGGAGCTGTGATAAGTGATAAGACTTAGATAAAAGAATAGCGTAGAAAACCATACATATGATTTAAATAAAGGTGTTTATTTAGGAGCATCGCTTTAATCATTTTACAAATTTTCTACGCTATGCTCCAATCGACACTCTTATAACTTACCGAAGCTCCAACATAAACGCACCTAATTTAGAGTAGGTATAGGTAAATAATAAATATTTTGTAAAAAAATAATTTTTTTCAGTTTTGAAGTTTAAATTCTTTTAATCATAATTTTTCGGAATTTAATTGAATTGAGAGAAGCAAAGAAAAGAACGCATATTAAAAATCTCTAAAATTATTTCCATTTTAATTTTTTTGTTATGTTTATACCCGTATGACTATATAGTCCAAGGGTATAATAAATTTGCCATTACGTTTGTGACGCAGAGAAGGAGGGAGGGTAGATATAGACTCAAGTGTATGGATCGGATCAGAATCGAAAAATAAATCGATTTAGCTATGTATGTCCGTCCGTCCCTCATCACGATAACTCAAAAATTAAAGGAGCTAGGATTATGAAATTTTCACAAATTCGTTTTTATGCAAAAAAACGGAATTGCTATTTAAATTCAGCCATTTTGGTCCACGGGTTCGAGTACCTGCCATACAACTTCTAATTTTATATGAGCGTTACTCTATACCTATAGAAGCTGCATGTCTGAAATTTTTCCAAAAGTAGTTTAGTATAATGGCAAAAGTTTCTGCAAAATTTGGTTGGTCTACTGCAGAGGGTTCGAGTAGCTGCCATACAACTCCTTCTTTTATATGAGCTGTACACTACACCTGATGAAGCTGGGTGTCTGAAATTTTGCAAAAAATAGTTTAGTGTAATGTCTAAAGTTACTGCAAAACTTAGTTGGTCTACTGCTGAGGGTTCCAGTAGCTGCCATACAACTCCTTCTTTTATATGAGGATTACACTACACCAAATGAAGCTGGGTGTCTGAAATTTTGCCAAAAACAGTTTAGTGTAATGGTCAAGGTTACTGCAAAATTTGCACTACACCTGATGAAGCTGGGTGACTGAAATTTTGCAAAAAATAGTTTAGTGTAATGTCTAAAGTTACTGCAAAACTTAGTTGGTCTACTGCTGAGGGTTCGAGTTGCTGCCATACAACTCCTTCTTTTATATGAGCATTACTCTACACCTAATAAAGCTGAATGTTTGAAATTTTGCCAAAAGTAATTAACGGGATGATATAATGTATATGTTACGGTCATACGGGTATCCCAGAGTTGACACAGTCTACTCTACTACACTCTTCCTCGTTTTTACTAAATTAAAACTTTTAATTATTAACACTTCATTCTGTATTGTAATTTATGTGAAAAACATATGATGAACACAAAATAGTGAATAGAATCAAACTACAAATCGGAAAATTTTGATTTGAAACACCCACATATGTTTTGACAATGAAAATTTTTTTGTGTTAATTTTCTTTCTATTAGGAAAAGAGGCAGAAACCATATTAGACTTAAGATTTTTGGATACAAAAATGGATACAAATTATGTGAATTAATAGATTTTTAAAAATAGAATAATTAATATTAACGCCTACAAACTTTTAAATCACGTGTTTATCTGATTTATTTTATAAATTTAAAATGATCTCAACGTATTGTTTGTATTGTTTTATAATATGTTGTATTTAACAAGTTGTTGTATTCAAAATGTGTTTTAGATTTGTATTTAATCAGTAAAAGATTTGTTAGAGTAGTATTTTAGCATTTAAAAAAAACCTTTGTTCTTTTTAGAAATATTTTATCAAAAACTCCCACAATTATTAAAAAAAACTTTATTATGTATTAAAGTTAATATTTTATTTTTAAAGTTAATTTTCAGTTTTTGGTAAATAAATACTGATAAAATATTAAATACGATTTTTATAAATAAAATTCTTTTAAACAAAATTAATTATTAAGGGAGTCACGTTCTCTCTCTCTAAAAAAAGAATCGTTTTTTTTAAGGCTGATTCTAGTTCTACGCATAAGGGACTCGGAGGGGCAGTGACCAATAATTTGGTTTATTAAACGAGAAGGTGCTGCTTCAATTCCTGTACTGGTTATTAAATATTTAATTGTAAAAATAATTATTAATAAATAATATAAATAAATTAATAAATTCTACATTCGTTTCTGCGTATAAAAAAATCTTACGTCAACTTTATGTGAGTAGTGGTTCAACACTGTAAGCTACCCAATTTTCCATATATTATAATTTTGTATACTTATACAGGGTGTTTCCTAATTAAGTCCATATACTCCATAGGTATTTATGAGTACACTTAAAGAAATAAGTTGGTAAAATTTAACTAAAAGTTCGTTAATTTAACGTAAAAATTCGTAGTTTTTGATCCAAAGAAATTTTCCGTTAAAATTTTTCGTAATACTTTGTTTTCATCCGTTAAAAAATAACTCTGTTAAACTTCAACAACAACGTTAATTTAACGTAATAATTCGTAATTTTTTATTCAAAAGATTTTTCCGTTAAATTCTTACTATTAATATTATCCGTTAAAAAAAGTCCGTCAAATTTACCCTAGAATACGTTCATTTAACGCACAAATTCGTGACTTTTTTCTAAAAGAGTGTTTCGTAAATAATGGCTGTAAAATTTTTATTTTATCCTTTAAAATTTATGAATAGTTTAATAACGTACTGTTTCCTTAATAAGGTTTTGTTATTCAGATATATGATACTCTTTTTATCTGAAGAAATTAATCCGTACTTTGGTTTTATTGATTTAGGAATTACCTGAAATTTAAAAAAAATTAAAAATTTTGTTTTACAAAAACTACAAATTAAAACTGCGTTTGTTAAATTATTTCATATTTATTTTTAATTTTTTTTTTTTTATAATAAATTATATACAAAAATAAAATAAACAAATTAATTCATTATTGATTAACAAAATAAATCTAAAACACACATATAATATAAAACAAAAACGATTAAAAACAAAACCCTAAAAACAATGCTTATACTACCACTTATTATTATAATAATATTATTTTACAAAAATGAAACAAAATAAATTAGTTTTATTTATTTCAATAAAAGCGTTAATCAGATGTCCTACTTATAATAACTAACTATTTACATACTTATGTATGTGCATTTATGAAATATGATTAACCAAACGAAAAAAAAAAATCTTCTTTATTTGGCACCAAATTGAAACCAACAAAACAGTAAAACAAAACATATAATATTACATAAGACAAAATCAAATAAACAATATTAAGCATATTATATAAGCGGCTGATAATTTATATTTTTTAGATCACTTGTTTTTTCATTTTTAGGTAGTTCAATTAATAATTCCAAAAATAATTACACATTTTATTTTATTTTTACTACTTCGCGTTATTTGTATGTTACACTTTAATCGGTCGTCACAAACTAAAGAACAATATTGTTTGTTGTTTATTATTACAATTCCACAGAATTTGTTTTTTTTTTGTTTAAGAAATGCAAAACTTTTGTATTGTAGGTACGTTAAAATTATGTAACAAAAAATGTCCGTTGAAATCAACGTATAAATTCGTAGAATTTCCGTAGAAACAAAAATAAGTCCGTTAAAATCAACGTATAAATCCGTAGAATTTATTATTGGTTAACTTTTTTTTTGTTTTGCTTTATTTTTTTTTTTGTTTTATTTTTTTGTTTTAATTTGAATATTATTAAAATTCAGAAACGGAAGCGTTTAACTAACTACGGAGTCAATAAATGAAAGTCCGTAATACAAATGTTACGGATTTAGTACGTTAATTTTAAAAATATTAACTAAAAATCCGTAAAAATCTAAAAATCCTACAATTTTTAACGGAAAACGGAATAAAATATGTTCAACGAAATGAATTCGTTAAATTTTTACGAACCTTTTTTTTTAAGTGTAGGCACATTTTTGTATGTGGACGTCTCCAACATATTGGAGCTTAAATTATATTTCAATATTTTTTTTTAGTTTTCATAATTTTACTCTTAACTTTGTTTCTAGACTACTTATGTAAATTCTGTAATATTATGTTGTATTCGAAAGCATAAGAAATCCTAAGAGATTTTAAGCAAGCACCTACTCAATTTTCTATCTTTTACAGATTCAAAACTGCGAGCTTCTACATTTAAAAATGTTTTTTGCGTTGAAAGTTTCAAAATTTTATAACACAAAAATTAATTACTCATAAGTACAAATGCAGTGGTATATAGCAGTGAACTTAATTAGGAAACATCAAAATTTTCTAATTTGTACCTATAGGTAGTCGAGATTTTATAAACTAAAAAGAGGTCGGGAGGAAAGTGTCGCTAGTTCTTATACAAAATACTGTGAGCGAAGTATTGGGGATCGAATGCAAGAAACTCAGTTTGAACTCACAAATCACCTTTTGGTGTATTTAGGCTATAAATCGTCATTTTGTTCGAAAAAATTAAATATGAAATCAAGCCCAGTTTTATGCATTCGAACAGTTGCTTGGCATCGTAAGAAATATTAAGAAAAACAGAAAACAAAAAAATTTTATTTCAAAAGCGACTTCTTTTTCCAGAATTCCTTAATTTCTACTGTGAGTTATATACTATAAATTGAAATAAATGATTGAATTACGTTTTTCTATTTCATGAAAACTATTGTTCTTTAATAATTATTTATAAACTAAGAAAATCGATTGAATTATTATTTATAAATATTTCTGCTCTACCTCTCTTTAAAGTGTCCTTCTATAATTTTGTTTTTTATTTGAATTTTAAAGACAAAATTTAAAATCATGAACAAGTTACAATTATAAGGATACATAAATAATCCTTTAAAACGATTAAAATAGCACTCAACTATAAATTATTTATAAATTATTCAGAGATATCTGTTTCACACAGAAATTACAGTTAATTTAAATTGTATATATATATATATATATATAATTATATATATTTTCGTGCACAACAAAAACATTAAGGGTTTTCTGCTAAAAGACGATTTAAAATGCAAACAAAGAAGGATTAAATTAGGATAAACTTTGGAAATTTTGTTTTATTTTAAATTTTACACTGTGTATATTTTTACATGGGATCTTTTAAATGGGAATTAGGGGTGATATATATTTAGATGGTGCTGCTATTTTTCAGTCCTTTAAGAATTTTAGGGCATTAAATAAGTTTAGACTAGGCTTCAGATTCTTTAGTCGTAATATTCACAAAGCCATGGATTAATGGGCTGAAGCTATTATATTAGGTTATGAAAACACAAATTTTAATTATTTATATTAAATCTTATTTTATATTAAGATATTAATAATACGATATAACTATACAATTTTACGATATTTTTTTATTAAATATGATCTGACCGGGGTTTTAACCCGAGACTTTTCACATGAAAGGCTGCGTCTTTACCACTTTGCCATTGGTTAGATTAGATGGAAGCATCGGGCAGCATATGGCAGCATTATGTTAAAATAACAATATTACTGTAGGTGGTAGGTATTTGGTATTGTGCAAAAATTAAGATTCGTATGATAATGAGAAACCAAATAACTAATTCAACTTATATTTAGAAAATCTTTGCTCTAAGTTTTTCTACAGTCAAACGTTACTAAACTAAGCTCCCCCAAAATTCGAAATAAGCTCTAAATTTAATAAAATGTTTCTTTAATCTTGTAACTCAAAACTATAGGCTTCTTTCATAAGCTTTCTAAATCTGTGTAAAACAAATGTATGGGTGTTGCCATACTGTATTTTAATTTAGCGTTATTCGGAACTCAGTTTTTAGAAAAGCTTACACTTCGGAATATCTTCTGAACGGTTTCAGTTAGAATCTTCAAAGTTTGAAGATACCTGGAAATAGGTTTGAATGATATAATAAATTAACAAATTTGGTTTTAAAAATGTACTTTTTTAAAAAGCTTTAGCAGTTTTTCTTACTCGAAACTTTTGACTGGTAACGAAACTTTTGACTCGAAACTTATACTGGTAACGAATATTTTGAGTTATTTAAATTTTTTTTAAATCGAATAAAATATGAAAACATTGATATTTGACAAATTATAACAAAACATAAACATTGGTTTTTGTTTGAATTAAATTGCCCTATAGTAAACATTTTCTAATTAGCATAATTATGTTGTTATTTCTTGTTTCTAATGGTGCTAATCCTTCGTTTGATTTCTATTGGTAATTTTATAAAATCTGTCATGCATGCATTTCAAAAATATCCTAACATGCATGACACAGTTACTTTGGAATGTTTGCACTGAAAATATTTATGTTGTTAGTTTGTTTATAAATCCATGTGAATTCACCCATTCATATTGTTCAGTTAAAACAAATGGCTTTAGAGGAATCGAAATATTTGTATATATTATGATTATGTATCAATACGTATAAATAAGCTTAAATTGGTATTTGGTTATTGGTGCTTTAGTATTAGATATAAATTCCTTACCTCTTTTATAATTTTAAAATTTTTAGGAAATTTGTCATAATTTTTTATTGGAATTTCGCTAAGTCTTGAAACCCAATTTCCAGGATATGTTTTATCGAAAGAAATTAGTTAATTTGATTGTGTAATTTTTCATCGATTTTGAAAATTTCTCTTAATTCTGACAGAGATTTTTAAAATATTTTAAAATTCGAGAATAGTTAAGTATAAAAATTACAAAACTTTTAAAAGTGCTGACAGTTTTTGTAAATTCATTAGTCCTAAACTTGCGGTATAATATATTTTCAAAAGTTGAGGACTTTACTTAACAGGAACTTTAGCACATGCTTGGGCATTTTGAGCTTTAACCTTAAGTTTGTGTTGAGTGTTGACTAAGAAAAATAATAACAAAAACCATTACAGCTCTTTGTCCCTATTACTACAATAAGTATGTACTCACAACTGGAGCGACCCGCAATCCTTCTATTAAAAAATCCAGTTTTCCTAAAATCGCGCTTTTCAAAAATTTCACTTTATAAAAAAAATCTCGGAAGATTTTCAGAGTTGGATACAAAATCAGGGTTTCAATAATTTGTATAGTCGGGGTAATTTCCCTTTCCCAGAAATATGTGTGCATATGTGAAATTCTAAATTAAGAAGATTTTTCAAAAGCGTTTTTTTTTGAAGCGGGATTTGGTAAACAGAATGACGGACCAGACCAGCTCAACTCATTAAAATGAGTTCTAATTAAGAACTAAATAAATTGAACATGCCTGGAATTTTAATACTATCACAGTTTTAGAATCTATTTGATATATCTACAGACTTTACATTTTTAATTTTTGTTTTCATTCTCGTATGTATAACAGGATTTGTCAGTTTTAGGGAACAATGAAGTGGACATTCAGTTAGGAAATATTATATTTCACTAATGTTATCAAATGTGTTATGTCCTACTTTGAGAATACTCGATAGAACTTTTTTTTTAAATTCATACAATACTGTGTCAATTGAAAAGTTTAAAAAATGGAAAAACGGAAAAAATTTTTTGAAAAGTGTATTTTTTTAATAACAAACAGAATAGCCTGTACATAAAATTGATTATGATACAGTTGAGAATATCACTTGAGGACATTAGGGACATAAAATTTATTATTCTATCCTGCGAGCTGTAGGTTTTATTTTATGTTTTATATAATGTTTGTTTTTTTTTTGTAGGATTTAGTTATTGTTTTTATAAATAAGAGGGGATTAACGTCAAGAAAAGGATTGGCTATTGTTTTTGGTTAAAGGAAATAATTTAAAAACAGAGTAAATTTAATATACCTAGTATTTATACCTAGTATATTTGTTTTTATATTGTGGCAAATTTTAAAAATCAAACAATGTTCCATTTTAAGTTTTGGATAGAGTGTGTATTTCAAAAAAAGTTCATAATAATTCGCTAGAACTTTTATTAGAAATTTATTTTATAAGAGAAGTTTTAAAAATTTATAAAGTTTTTAAAAGCAGCTATCACTTAGCGTAAGAGAACTTTTGTTATAACAATTTAAATTTTTTATTTTTCCTTATTATTCCCCTAGGGAACAAAGGGATTCCAGATAGCCTCTCCAACTGTCTCTGTTTAGCTCTAACCTCTTTAATTCGGACGATGTTTTTCCCGATAGACCACATTCTCTCTGGCCTGATCTCCTCCAGGTTGTTCTTGGTCTTTCCACATTTCTCCTACCCTGCAGGTTCCAATCTAGGGCTTGGCGTGCTACTGATGTTGTTGGCCACCTTAGAATGTGACCAAACCACTTCTTTTAATTTGGACCCATATCGGCTCTTGCCTCGTCATTACCCAGAGTTCTTCATTCATTATTTATTTCTTGATGTTTCGCTTCCATATAGCAGTATGAATTTGACAGATTCCTCGAAGATTCTTATTTTAGTTCCGCATGCTATGTGTGTTGATTTCCATACTGCCCATAGCCTTCTGAAGGCACTTCTAGCTTTTGTTATTCTGTGTTCTATGTATAACAATTTAAATACTATAACAAATATATAATTTAAAAAGTATCCAAAGTATTAGATAATATTTTGTTATTAATAAACGCTGTTGCTATTGTAATAAAATATGAGAAATACTGTGATATCATCCATTTTTAATCTTATTTTATTTTTTAAGTTTTTTTAAGCAAATCGCTTTCAATAAAATTTAATTATTGTTCTTAAATTGCATTATTTCAAATAGCATAGTTAAAATCGTGTAAAAAAAAGAATTGAATGAAGTTTACAAATCGCGTCAATTTGCATTTGCGTAAAAAGGGAATAAGGTTTATTAATTTTTTTCTTTTTCCATTCAATTAAATGTCATTTTAAATGTCATAATCATTGACGTTGTTTGTTGTTGAAAGCTATAAAACTGATGTTTACAATGAAAATTTTTTGAAAACCAAATTTAGTTTTCTTTAGAATTTTAACGTAAATTGACTTAATTTTACCTTCAGATGCCTCGGTTTTGGGGTTTAACAAAAGCTATAATAATTATAGAAATTGATTCAAATTTTAATTAGTTTTAAGGTTTTTGAAATATTCACCCACAAAGAAAGTAATAAATAGTCACAACTGCCAAAGTACATTAGAGAAAATGATTAGCTAATTAAACGAAGCATGCACATTATTTTAAAAATTTACACTTGGTCTTATGGTTATAGTTTTCGATTGGAGGCATGCTAATATCCTTGTTACTCGAAAAATATCCAATTTTTATAATTTTTGTACAAAGCCTTGAGGTTCGATCTTTTAAATTTTGTTATAATACACAGATTTAAATTTTTTAAAAAAACAAAAATGTATTTTTAATTTTTTACAAAGTATATAAATTATCTTAAGCCTCCAAAAGCAAAAAATAATTGAAAATTAATTTAATATTAATTTATATGATTTATTACTATACGTAAATGTCAAATAAATTGAACATCCTTTTTATATTCTACTTTAAATGCTATAAATAATTTTTCCATGTCTACTTGATATATTGCAAAATAACGGTATATTTTTTTGTTTCCGTCTATCAAATGTTTTATAATTTGAATTTATTTATTTATAGCATTTATATTATATAATGGTATATTATTTATTTATTTCCTCAATGGGTTTTCTAAAATGTAACGGAATTCAAAAATTAGAAAATAATTTCCCAAGCGTATATGTTCATGTATTTTGTAAAAAAATCCTTATGTTATTTATGATCAGTTTTTTATTATGTTTTTGTAGAAAGCCAGCAGTGTATATTGACATTTTATGGAGTAAAAACAGTTATTTTATTGAAAAATATATATATGGCTGTTTTTTTTTTGGAATTTTTTTCCAGGAGATTAGTATAATGTGTTGTATGACATTGATTAGGTTTTTTTTAAGGTTATTGAAAATTATTTCAGAGTTGTGAGTACCTGTAGTTAATATACGAAATTAGGTTTTGATTAATAATGAGCTGCTTGAGAGAAACAAGTTTTATTCCAAGTAATCTCACGTGCTATTTAATTGTAAGAACGTAAGGACGCAAATGTATCTGGGTGACCTTAAATTATTTTTCTATTTTTAATAGTTTGCTTGTTTGATTTAAGCGTTCCAAATCCGTAAATATTTTTGTGTGACTGTGTGTGCGGGTAAGTGTATGTAGCACCAAAATTTTCGAGAAATCTTGAGTTCCAACTGCCGAAATAAGTTTAAATATGGTACCTAGATTATTGGTGGGCACCCATGAAGTGTAGTCTTCATAAATTGATACTAGTATCAGCGGGTCTAAAGATTCTACTAGTTTGAGGTATCCCAAATTCTAATAATTCATCCAAATTTCGATTGATTTTAATGAAATTTGGTATGAATGCTTTTTTTTGCAAAACTAGATTGGTCAAATTCGTCTATGAGATCGGGGGGCTCCCTTGTAGAATAATGAGACTTTAGAATACAAAGCACATTATGCAAGAAGAAAAGCTTATACAATCCATCTGAGATTTATTTCTAAGTTTTTACGCAAAACTTATTATAGAACATTGTTTTAATTTTAGAAATGTATGTTCTTAAAAACCCTGGATTATTTGCATTACTTGTTTGACAGATGTGCCAGATTAGACGATAAGTCTATAAGAACATTTTTTAATTTCTTTTTAAACTTTTTAATAAATGAATCGCCTGCCCTTATATTTTTTTCAACTTTCAAAGAAATTCATGCAAAAAGTCTTTGATGTGGTATTATTTCAACTTTATAATTCCATTAAACTAAACATAACCAAAATATATTTTTATTTTCTAAATAGAAATTCTACAAATATTTTACTTATGAATAAATTTTTCTACTTTTGAATTAATTAAGTAGCTACGACTTGTTGACTATAATTATGTACGTGGTAATCGAATATGATTTAATATACATTCTTTGGTTAAAATGCACCTAAAAGAGTTGTAGAACAAAAAAAAAAAAATATTAATATTTAATTAAGAGTTAATTATTAACCACAATATAAACGCTATTAAATTCTAGTTAAAAATTCTTTAAACTTTTTTTCATACTGTTGTTATGAAATTTTGTTGTTGTGAAACACACTCGGTTAGAATTTCTTTTATGTCCTTATGTTTCAAATCTTTTGAATAATTCAGCTGCTAAAATGTTAACATTTGTAAAACTTTAAAATATTTATTTAATCAAATATACTTGGATAGAAAGACATTGCTAGGTAAAAACTAGGAAGAGTGCAGTAGAGTAGACTGTGTCTCTGGGACACCCGTATGACCGTAATATAAACATTTTATCATCCGGTTAATTACTTTTGCCAAAATTTCAAACATACAGCTTTATTAGGTATAGAGTAATGCTTATATAAACGAAGAAGTTGTATGGCAGCTACTCGAACCTGTGAACCAAAATGACTGGATTTCAATAGCGATGACGGCTATTGAATACAAACGAATTTTTGAAAATTTCAAGATCGTAGCTCCTTTAATTTTTGAGTTATCGTGGGGACGGACGGACATACATAACTAAATCGATTTATTTTTCGATTCTGATCCGATCCATAACCTTGAGTCTATATCTACTTCCCTCCTTTTCTGCTTCACAAACGCAAGGGAAAATTTAGTATAGCCTGTTGATATATGGTCATACGGGTATAAAAATTAAATGAATTTTAAAAAGTACATTAAGGTTGTGGGGACTTTTCAAGATAATGAAGAAATTTTAGAGTGTAGAGTTGTTGAATTCAACAATTTATACTAAAATTATTAAAAGCTATTCCAATCACTAATTACTAGTAAATCAAGCACTAGTATTACTTAATCATTTATTGTAGGAATAAATTAGAAGTTGGAAGTTTCACTTATATGAACTTTTGAGCCTTCTTCATATTTTATTACGACACTAAAGTGCTTAATTAAAATTATAAAATTACCTTTAATACAATGTATTATTTGTTTCTTATTCGTTCAGTCCCAGTCACGTCTAATAACGTATGAGGTACTAAAAACCTATTCTATGACGTAGTAATTAATGCAATCTATACGCTGTAGAAGCCAATTGTAATTGTAACTCAGTAATGAAAAATTAAATTGAAAATAATGACTTAGATTTAAGAAACTGAAGCCTAGGCAAATTATTACCCTATAATCTGGTGAATGATCTTATGCCTTAGTGAATGTCCATATGATCTTTATAGGAGTGATAAAGGATTAAAAAAAGCTTCTATCCAATTGCTTTATACAATTAATAAGTTTGTATTTTAACTAATTTTTGCGCATTTTTGCGCAATATTAACCCTTTAGCTCCCAAGACTATTTATCATATATATACATATTCGAATAAAAGGCAAGGAGCCGGAAGAATAACAAT
Organism: Dolichopus griseipennis; assembly: GCA_963082915.1. NCBI lineage: Eukaryota > Metazoa > Arthropoda > Insecta > Diptera > Dolichopodidae > Dolichopus > Dolichopus griseipennis. The sequence continues at coordinate 65,658 of CAUJBZ010000121.1, forward strand.
AGAGTTAACCTTAATGATTTTATTTTGCAATTACTGCGTGAGATGGGCTTGAAAAAATATTTTGGAAAAATCACATTTTTAGAAATTGGAAAACCTTTTAAAATTAAATTAAGTTCTTCAATTTAAAGATTTAATTAAGAAGCAGTTTTAAGAAAGGTCAAACTACCTTGAATTATAATTATTTCATAAAAAAGTTTAAATCTTTATGAAAGTCAAGTTAAAACGTAACATATCTCAAATAGCGTATAATCTTAAAATATTTTGTATATCTACTTTTCTATATTAGTTTTACAATCAATCAATTTATTAAATTTTACATCTTTCTGTTACTTTAACATCTGAACTGCTCAGTTTTACAACTTTAAGTTTTGATTAATTTCTTACAAATTAATAAAAAAGCTTGTAAACATGGACAAATGATTATTACATAAAATGGAGTGCAAGAGTAAGGGACAGTCAATCAATCAGAAACCAGGTGGAAAAGAATACCTTTTTAATTTATATGAATACTTGTTAAGATATGGTACATACAAATTATAAAAAATACTTGAATAAATACAGTTAACCTTGTTCCTTTTTATCCTCAATTTATTTTACCCTTTTTTTGTTCTGTGTTGTTTCCTCTGTTGTAATTTAACCATAAGTAAACAAAAGTTTTTCTCATTCCTTTTTCCTGTTAATTCTATTGTTCTTGTCCTTCCTTCAATCCTCAGTTATTTTTTTTTTTTTTTTGAAAGAGTTCATGGAAGTATGATTGATTATTGTTCATGTCCAGTGCTTAAAATTATGATGAATAGAGGTAGAAGTTTGAAAAATTGTTTATTTTCTAAGAATTGCGTACTTTTATAATTTTTTTCTTATTTTAAAAATTATGTAAGTAAAAATTAATGTTGAATAAATAAACAGCGTCTGTTCAATTGATTACCACAGTTTATTTGTTCCGCATCTAACTTTTAATGAGTAGATTTTATTTTTTTGAATAACATAGGAGAGAATAAGAGAATTTAACTGAACAGCTTGTAGAATTGGCTTTTGAATTCAGAAATTCGAGAATTCACTTGAAAAACTTGGAGAAAGATTTTATATTCAAAGGTTAATTAGTTGTATAAAAATAAAATAGTATAAAGCTTCTCAGGTCTTTTGTATATTGCAATAAAACTTTTAAACTCAATTTTGAGTTGAGTGTGATTTAAGAATGACTCAATTCAACTCAAATAAGATTATGTTTGGTTTTCATGTGTTAACTTACATACAATACTTAAGTAAATATAATTTTTTTTAAATTCTTTGATTGGAGTCACTTTTAACTCAAGTTCAACTCAAATTTGAGTGTGCTTTAGTTTAAGTTCACTCAAATTTTGAACACATAAATTAAGCTTAACATTTATGTTATGTCCACTCAATTTTGAGGTCGCTAATCTGTTAGCGAATTGAATTGTTAGTGATATGGACGGACTTAAAATTTAAGTTGAGTGGTGAGTTGAGTTGTAATTTGAGTTTCTTACAAATTTGAGTCAGATGATCTATTATGGTCTATTATGGTGGTCTATTATGTCAGTTTTATAAAACATTTTAAAGTTCATATAATAATATTGTCAACTGATTCTGTCCATACTCGGTTTGACATTTAGAATGCACTTATACGTACACAATAAAGAAAAGTTATATGAAATAAAAATATTATATGTGTTATAAAAACACTGATTTAGTTAGAGGTTAGAATATGATATAAAAAGTCACAATAAATTAAAACATAAGTGTATTTCTTTATGATCTATGACAATTTTTTATGTAGCGATTTATGAGTCCAAGTTTATTTAGTTCATAATTATGTACTAAAATTTATAAGAATTGGTTACCATATAAAATTCCATTTTTACAAGACACTTAAAATTGCAAGAAAACAATATTGTAAATACAACAATTGGTAGTTAAATCATCATTAAAAAAATTAAATCTCTTTTGTTTTATGAATTGATTGTAAAAAGACAAAAAATTGGATTAATTTAGTAATAACTGTAAAAACTTTTATGGTTGCCATTTTATTTTTTAAGTAATTTGAACTTTAAAATTACAGTTAAAAGCAAATTATAATGGAGAAATAAATAGAACAATGTGAAATTAGCAAATCTTATATTAAAATTGTGTACTAGTTAGTTATGGCGTCATAAAATAGCCTATAAATATGCAATAAAGTTATAATTTTTGTATGCTAATCATAATGTTACATTTCTTGAAGAGAAGTTAGTTTATTTAAATTTAAGTTTAGGTTAAGTTAGGTTAGGTTAGTTAAGTTTTATAAAAAAAAAAAAATTATTAAACATTGGTTTTTTAAAATTTTTCAATGATGTATGAATAAGATTATACTACAATAGTTTTGTACTTTAAAACAGAAATAATTTTACTTATTATATATTAAATTTAACATAAAAAAATTCAAATATTTTTAAATGTTAAAAATAAAAGAGTTATACCTTGTTTGTTAACTTTGTTTTGTAGGTTAAGACATTCATATGTAAAAATTATTAAAAAATAAAAGTTTATTTAAAAAAAAAAAAAAAATTTCTTGAAGAGATTCTTGAAAATAGTAAAACATATTTAACTAAGAGAATAAATAACTTTTAATTTAAAAACTCTACGATTAAATGCTTTTAATGACTAATTTTCTTAAATCTTCATATGTGTAATATATTATGTTTTGCCTAGATTTTGAATTTAAAATGAATATCAGGATTTTGTTTTTCTTTTTGCATTCCTTTAAAGAGCATAGTGCATTCACCAAGTTTATTCAGAAGTCTAGTCTGGGCTTCAGTTTCTTTAATCGTTATATTCACTAAGTTCTTGATTACTCAGATGTAGCTACTGTATAAGATTATGAATACACAAATGGTAATTTTGAGCGCCATATATTATCTTACACAAGAGTTATTAATATTACCTAACATATAGTATAATAAAAAAAATTTTTCAATAAAATGTAATCCCATTCTACTGAAATTTCTGTAATACTTACTACCATTTAGTTACAAACTATTATATCACTTCATTCTTTTGTTTTTGAGATCATAATTTTTATGTAGTATACTTCACTAAATTAATAATAATAACAGTATGTAATAAGTTCGTCGAACTTTTAATAATACTACACTATATTAAATGCAATATACCTACTTATGTAAGAATACTCTTCAACACTACAGCTCATTAAAATTAATGAATTTTATTTCATTTACAATAAAAATATAAACACTAAATAACCTCTTAAAATCTATAGTAAAGTACACCTTCTGTTAATAAAAACGGGGAAATTTCCATTTTAAAATTTTATACAAAAAAAAAGAAAGAATAAATTGTTAGATAGTAGTTATTTTTGTAAATATAATAGTTATTTTTGTACGTGTACTCCATTCAATTTTTCATTATTAACATTTTCATATTAACTAAGTTACTGTATTGAAATTTACTACCACATCATTAACTTTAAATTCTGTTAACATTATATTAACATGATTTCCGGTTCCGATTTTATAATATTTTTCATAAAAATGGTTGCCTATTGTTTAGCATTACATTCTGTAGTGTACGAATGCATTGCATATGTTGTTCTGTGTTCCAAATCAGAACAGAAATTCTAAAAAATAACTAAAAACGAAAAATAAAACAAAACTTTCGATATGACAATTATATACGTGTCTGACAATTAAACTTAGCCTTCGGCATTATTTTAATACAATTGTAATAACATGTCTGCACTAAATAGTTATACCATAAATTTCTAGAGTTAAAAAGATAAATAAAAAATATAAAAATGTAATTATATTCATCCAAATTCATAATATAATGTATGAGAATATTTTTTTGAATCACTCATTTTTAATTTCCGTGCAGTTTTTTTTTTATTTATTTTTTATTTTGTCAACTGTCAGGTTAATAAGCCTGTCTATACCATCGGTATATGTTGGAACATGTAGTCATATTATATTCGTGTTATTAGAATAGATCTCAATGAATTCCAAATACACTTTAAACATATGATTGTATTAGGCCTTATAACATGTAGAAACTTCTTAGATTTTCAATACATACAATACAATTCCATTTTTGTTTATGTTGTAATATTTTGTATTTGAGTAATATGGCATTCTATATCTGTGAGTTATAATATTCAATTAAATTAATTGTTTGTATTTTGTATTCATTTATATAGTTAAATTAATGTATTTTTTACTAAGTATATATAATTATTAATTATTGATTAATCCATTAATTTGAACCAAATGGCGAACGATAGCTAAGTCGAGTCAAAAACCAGATAAAAGTTTTTTATACTTTTACTGGGATTCGAACCCGGGCCTTTCGCGTGAAGTTACTTATTAATTTCTATATCTTTCCCCCGATAAATACATATTCAAAAATTATTTTAGAAAGTTGATGTTCTTCGTATGTTTAACAATGTATGTATGTTTTTCTGTATAATCTTAATTAAATTAATATACAAATAATATAAAAAATATAAATGTAACAGTAAATCTGCAAATTGAACAAAATGATTTTTCACTATTCAAGTATTTAGTATTAAAATCGTGCTTATAACTATCCAACAAATGTCACCACTATAGTTTTGGAGTGTCCTAAACCTAATAAAATGAAGAGAAAGGAGCTTAGCGTACATCATCATGTTTTATATCATTAGAATGTTGGGTTGTTATATTCACTACAATGTTTAAAGTACCTAGACCATAAAGTTTCTTTTTAAAATAATATGTGTATTTGATTATTTCAAATTTTGACTTTTCAGGAACATTTTAAATAAGATTGCTGCATCTCATAATTTACTTGTTTGATTGACAATGAGACATAAGAAATTAAAAATTCTTTGAAAATTTTTAAAGTTTCCGCTTTTTTGAAAGATTTTAACAATTACACACATTAATAGCAAACTAATAATTTTGGTTCTGAAATACGAAAGCAATTCGAATCTTCAACTTTGATTCTAAAGCTCTGTTCCTTAAATGTACTTACCACTAAAATAATATATTAGAACATTGACGTATATTTTAGAGAAATTAATTCTTAAGGTATGTACATTTGCCAGATTATAAATGCCTTAAAATTGTTATAATATTTTATTTAAAAATAGGAGAAAGATTTAAAAACGTTGTGTTAAAACTAAATATAAGTTAAAAAACTTTACAAGTTTTAAAAATTTATAACTTAATTTAATAAAACTGAACCAAAAACAATTATGTAGCATACTTACACAAGGTTAAGTTGAAAAATTTGATATAACTTGATCTATAAAATTGGGTAGGACTCCTTTATCTAACACAAAATATTGGAAAATTTCAAGATAAATTAATTAAAATAACTTTATTTTAAAGACTTTAAGTAAATTTTTATTGTAAAACTAAAAACTAAAACTTTATAAGATGACGTTATAGATGTTCAAATAGAATGTAGGTCTAAAAACACATTTTATTTCAACTTAATAGATTCTTACATATTTTATACTCTACATCTTTTATTAAACTCAATATAATATTGTAGTATTTAATAAAATATTTTGGACAATAATATTTATAAAATATTTTATTTTTTTATTTACTAATAAATATTCTAAAAATAACTATAGAAACATCATGTAATATAATAATAAAAATTCTGACCATTTGTTAATAAACTTTTTTTATAGTTCATAATAATACTTTTAATTTATAACAATTTTATTTTTATATTTTAAGGACACCCATAAAGAGTATCTGTTATTATCAATCTATTGTCTTTTCTTATATTTTATAATTTGAAATAACTGTACATAATAAAGATTTTTATGTGTATTAAAAATAAGTTTATATCAACAAATAATGTACTAATTTTGCTTTTTCAATTGACAGATATATCAAATAAGGTTTTGTTATTTTATATTATTTTATTTCCTTAATTTAATTTTATATAATTATATACACATTTATATATATATATATATATATATATATATATATATATATGAAGAAAAAGAAAACAAAATATTTCTCAATTTGTACTATGACTATGAATATAATATGACAATAAAAAAGTTGTAATTTCCTTTTTCTTCATTCATTTTATTTCTTTCCCCTTATTTTCGAATTTCGGTTTTAATTGACTCTATTTTTTTCATGTAAATATTTATTATACATGTTGGCAATGTCTTACCAACATCTTTTGCTCTTGTGTATTACATTGTATGACATTCAAAATCAAAATCATGCACCTACACTATTTGATTAATAGTAGACGGGCTACATGCAAAAAAATCGAATAAATTTCAGGCAATATTTTTGATACTTGCGATTACTTTTTTGTGAGTTTTTTGCATGTTTATGATAGTTAGTCAAAGGAACTCAAAATACATAATGTATGTAAACTTTATTTAAAAAATCATTTTTTTCTTGGTTTAATTATTTATTTCGTGCAATTTCGAATCGCGTAAAAAAAAAATTGAATATTTTTTTTTAAATCGCGTTATTTCGAATTCGCGTAAAATGAAATAAGATTAGGTGTATATAAGTTAATTTAATTAAATTTAAATTTTCTTAACACTTTCCGAAAACTTAGTAACCCTTGAAGTAAATTTAATTCTTTTATTATCACATCTAAAAGTTAAATATACCTTGTATATATACATTTTAAGTTCTTTTATATTTTTTACAAAATAAAATGTTTACTTAAAAATTTTAATTCTACCCGTACACCACATTCACCTGAAAATAAACCAAAATGTAGAAAAAATAGAGATGCATTTCACCTCTTTTTATTTAAGTTTTTTTTTTTAAATTCAAAAAAAAAAGCAAAAAAAAAAAAAACGCAAAACAAAATTTATTCTGCAATGCATTTAACACTTAACACACGTCATTTTGAGTGCAAAAATATGTACCAACAGTGCGGTGTTTTTATTGTGGCATTGTATAAATGAAAACAAAGTTTTTATACCCGTGCATATATATATGAACATCGTTATACCCGTGCATATATATATGAACATCGGGTATATTAGATTTGCTCCTCCGTTTGTAACGCATCGATCTAGACGAGCTAGATATAGTGTCAAGGGTACGTATCGGCTCAGAATCGAAAAATTAGTCGATCTAGCTATGTGTGTCTGTCCGTCCGTCCGTCCGTCCGTCCGTCCGTCCGTCCGTCCGTGTGTCAGCACGATAACTCAAAAACTAAAAGGGCTAGAGTCTTGAAATTCACACAAAGTCATTTTTAGACAATTTCTAGGTTCCCTATTGTTTTTGGTTAAAATCGGACCAAGGCTTCGGGGAGCTGCCATACAACTTTTTTGCACCAATATGAATTTCTTCAAAACTATTTATACTACGGGGATGAAAATTACACACGGTTAGTTTTATATTGACTCCGGCACTTATATGAAGTTTCAAAATGTTAGGGCCCCATTTTCGGGGGGCTGCCATACAACTTCCTTGCACCAATATGAATTTCTTCAAAACTAATTATACTACGCGGCTGAAAATTACACACGGTTAGTTATATAATGAATCGAGCACTTATATGAAGTTTCAAAATGTTAGGGCCCCATTTATGGGGGGCTGCCATACAACTTCTTTGCACCAATATGAATTTCTTCAAAACTAATTATACTACGAGGCTGAAAATTACACACGGTTAGTTATATAATGAATCGAGCACTTATATGAAGTTTCAAAATGTTAGGGCCCCATTTTCGGGGGGCTGCCATACAAAGTTTTCGATTTAATAACTGTGAATCTAATAAAGCTACAAGGTTAAAATTAAAATTGGGCAGGTAAATTAATAGGGCAAGTTACTTGGCAAAGTTGGACATCACTCGGACCATCGGACTTTTAGGGTGGGCCAATTTTTTTTTTTTTGTTTTTTTTTTTTTTTGTTTTTTTTTTTTTGATTTTTTTTTTTTTTAAGCTTAAGTTATGGGACAATGAATGAAAACTTTTTTTTTTTTTGTGATTTTTTTTTTTTTTATGATTTTTTTTTTGTTAATTTTTTTTTTTTTTTTTTAAGCTAAAGTTATGGGACAATGAATGAAAATTTTGTTTTTTGTTTTGTGATTTTGTTTTTTTTTTTGTTAATTTTTTTTTTTTTTTTTTACGTCAAAATTATGGGGTAATGAGTTAAATGTATAAGGGAAGTAAATTACGGTTTATTTTATACACCATAGTGGGTATGCACGGGTATCTAAAAGTTGACAAGGGCAACTATAATCTTCCTCGTTTTTTCTAATTTTAATTCAAGTTCTTGTGTTATATTTTCATATGTATATATATATATATATTTATATATATATGCCCATAAATTAGTGTCATGTCAATAAAATGAAAAGATTTGAAAAAATGAAAAATATTTAAAAGCAAAACTTCGTATGTATAGAAAAGAAAACCGCAATTGAAACAATATGTAATATTTTATTTTAAGTAATTTATTTTTTGAAGTATCTTGGTAACGTACACTGAGTCAAAAAAGTATCTATTCATCTTTATCCATTTTTTTTAATATTTATTTATTTAAATAAAATTTTATAATTAATAATTATCATTCTTCACTATTTGTATTTCATATGTAAAATAAAGTGCTGTACTAATATTGTCTAAATCATTTATAATAATTATTAAAGTGATTTTTAACCCAGCTTCCGCCAAAGTTTTTAGAGAAAAGAAAGCACAAAACAAATTTTTTAATTCAGATTTTTTTTATTTATTATTGTTTGTTGTTTCTCTTTACTTTGTTTTATAGAATAGAGTGATATAATTAGTACGTATAATTGCAATTTAGTAAGATTCAATCTCGCAATATATGTTCCGGAATTTTTTACGTTTAGAACACCTGTAATTACATATTTTTTATAATTTTTCTATTATAAAACCTAAATTAAACAAAACAAATAAAATAACTTTTTAGACACCTACGATAGTCTTTAATACTAAATACAAGCCCACATTAAAACACATTAAAAAAAATTGCATATTACATAATATACACAACTTTAGCAAAAACCCTTAGTTTCCCAGGCCATAAAATGGAAAATTGTCTTACGTAACCTAAATTATAGATATTGCATACTTTTAGGGCTATATATAATATTTGAACAAAGCGATTGCTAATTAAATTGATTTCCCAGAATTTTTTTACATTTGATTGAGATTTCGTCTTCACAAGCTTATGCAAGTTTTAATAAATTTTTAGACATTAAACGGTGAGTTAAAGGTGTGCTTCAATCCCTTTGAACATTGATGAGGATTTTATAAATAAATAAAAAAAAAATATTTTTAAGTTAATAAATTATTGAAATGAAATGAAATGAACATTGTGTACATACCATAACATCAAAATAGGGAACTTAACTTAAAATCCTGGAAAATATATTTTAAAAATTTTCATTCCCAAAAAAAATTTTAATATTTTATTTTGTGTTTTTTTTAATTTATAAAATATAAATTTTCACCTATAATATCTCTTCTTGATGGTTCAAAAGAAGGTCTGCTTCGATTTATTTCCTATTTACTCTCATTAATTACAATTTAAATTTTTCTTTTGCCCATTTCAAATTATCAATCATTGTTTTATAAATTCAATCAGTATTCAATCAGTATTCAATCAGTATTCAATCAAACACAGTTTATAATTTATTACCAAAGGATATCGTTATTAAGACAGTTGCGGTGAATTGATTTTAAATTATTATGAAAATGAAAAATTTTCTTATACTTCAAAACAATACAATATTGATTGCAAAAACTTTCGAAGGATTTTCGAATCGAAAGGATTTTCATCCTTTATTAATCCCAGGAGCAGATTTTTCATCGAAATAAATTATTTTTAAAAGAAAGTTTTATATTTTTCGTACATATATTAAAATTATTTTCATTAAAATTCTCAAACAGAACGCGGTTTGAAATACTCAGAATATAATAAAAATAAGAATTATAAGAATTTGGGGGCTTCTTATTCCTCTCCTAGGAGTATACAACTTTGATTATAAAATCAAATAAGTTTAAAAATTTTATTTTGCTACCTACCCACAGTTTGCACTTTTCTATAGTATTCATCTATCTTAGTGTGGCTGAGGCTGCTCTTATCATTTTTCAGTAGGTTCCAATTTAATATCTGATTAGTAAAAGGTCTTTCTATAGTATTAGGCGCATATTGCAAAACCATATTTAATGACATTTTATTCTTAAGTAAATCTCAAGCGTTTTTAATTGACTGATTAATGAACTCGTTTTTAAAACGAATCTAAAATTCCAATTAAAAATATCAAAAAGATTTTGAACTAATTATTAGTATGTCAGTACTTAAATTTCAATAATTATTTGAAATAACCTTTATTCCAATTATTTTAATAAAATATTAATTTATATAAGATATACTTTTATTTAGTTATTCTTCTGGATAAATTGATAAATAAAACAATTTTTTATATTAAATTAAAATAATAAATTTTTATTTTATTAAATCAAACTTAAAATTCTTTTTATTCAAACATTTCAATTATTTTAAAATTCATTTAATTAAATATTATAATAAAGATATCTATCAAATTGTAAAAAAAAGTTTAAAAAAAAAAACTTTTTAACAATAAAATTAAATTTTTAAATTTAAATATTTTTATTTTTGAAAATTATTCATTTAAAAATAAAGTTATTTTAATTTTTATAGTTTTAAGTTCAAAGAAAAACTTTTAAAATAATAAATAAAATAATTTATAATAGTAATAAAATAAAAATAAAAATAAAATACTATAGGGTAATCAATTTTGCAAAATTAAATTAAGGTCTTTGTTATTCCCACAAAAGTTTTTTTATCAATATTTTGTAGATCAGTCATTAGATTATTTCAATCTAAATTGGTAAAATCAAAACTGGACGGCATATGTACGTCATATTAATTCAAACTATTCAATAGCAGCTCTATTGAGTTTAAAAAAAAAATTGTATAAAAAATAAAATATTGTTTACTCCTTTTGCGGAAGAAAATTTTTGATTAATTGTTATAACTCACAGGAGATTTTCGTAAAATTTCTTATAAATTAAAAATTTCAATTAAATTTTAATAAGGAGATTGTCTAGACAATGTAATACTAGCACCATACTGAGGAGTCAAAGTTTAATTAGGAGTTTGGCTATAGAATGTAATATTAGCAGCCTACTGATGATTCCAGTTATATTACAGGATGAAACAAATCAAATTTCTATTCCGTAATAGGAAATTTTAAATTTTTTTGAAAATTTCACCTCATTTCTCCTACAATAAAAAAAAAAAATTTGGTTTAATTTGTTTTTAATTTAAAAATAAAGAACAAACAATGAAGTAAATAAAAAAATAAAAAAAAAATTTTGTTAGTTACCCAAAATTGCATAACAATAAACTAAGAAATGGTTTTGCAAGTTATTTTCAAACCAAATAATATACCTATATCACATTCTATATTGGATTTTTTTTTTAATTGTATTATTAAATTATTTGGTAAAAAAATAAAAAATTTTCTGGAAATTTCGAGGAAAATGATTAATTAAAAGATAAAACGTAGAAATAAATCCAAGAGAGATTGTATAAGCCTTGCATAATGTGATTTGTATAGTAAAGTTTCATTATTTTATTTATTTGTCAATCTGTGAAGCCCTTTTTTATCTTGGCAACAAGAGCATTCATTCATACCAAATGTCATAAAAATCTTGATATTTGATATTTTGATGAATTGTTAGAACTTGACATTCCCTAAACTCGTAGAAGATCTAAGACCGCATGATACTAGAATCAATTTATGGAAACTCCTCTTCAAGGGATGCACTAATAGTCTATGTATCAAAGTTGAGTTCATTCCGATAGAACATGACATTTCTCGAATATTCTGGCAATTTTGTATGGGAGCCTCCCGATTTAGCCCATCTACGAACTTAAAACTTACTTTTAACTAATAAAAAATTTACACCAAATTTGATCAAAATCGGTTACAATTCATGCGAGTTTTCGTTTTGACAGCCACACATCTATACACCCATATAAACACACAAACAAACACACAAACAAATTTTCAAATTACTCGTTTCCGGTGAAATAAAACAACTTTTGTAAGGACGGTAGAAATCCTATTTTTTTCAACGGACGAACTTATAACCTTTTCTTCTATAGTAAATACTGAAGAAAGCTAAAGTATTTTAGTAATTTTAACTCAAATTAAAGGACATTAATAAGATTCAGAAGTATATTATAAACTGCACCATCAAACTACCTTTTTATCCAAAATTATTTTACAAAACAAATTTTTACGTAATATAAAACTGCTATTTATAATATTTAGATACATTTATAAATATACTTAAATATTGTCTAAGATTCTTTTCCAAAAAAAAAGTTTTTCACAACTTCATTACAAGGTACCTGATATAGACAATTTTCTTTATGCAAATATTGAAGGTTATATAATATCTTGTAGATATATCTTTAAATATAATATGTATGTATGTCACAAAAAATTCCTAAAAATATATTTTCAAATATTTGACCTTGCTATATACTTAATATTTTATTTCAAATATTGAGATTCTATTAATAATATAATATCAATAAATATAAAAAAATTCATTGATGGCATCTTAAGGCATCATCATATTCATATATTATTCATAATATTATACATAATATTATATACGATAAATCTTTAAGATCTTATGTATCTAATGGAATATTATGTTTGTATTTCATATTAGATTTTATGTAAACTTATATTTAGATTTGACATTTTCAAGGAAGCAAATAACAATCAAATATTGCATATGATGAGAAATTTCTATGAAAGTAAATATGGTATCTTAAAGATATTGTACCAAATATAAAGAACTTAATTTTAATAAAATTGCCAGAATTGATAAAGTTACAGAAGTTGGGTCAATATTTTGTATTCATATTTCTAAGAAAAACATAGAATTGAAAAGATTGTCTACTCTTCAAAACACAATTTGTTGTCAATTATACTTTTCGATCAAAGCCAATCTCAATAATTATTGGACTAGAGCATTTAGAGGACAGTTATTTAGTTATACTTAATCACCTTTAATTTTAATCCGAAACTGATTGGTGTCTTAATCTGTTTTTTGGAACTGATAAAATGAAGTTTTGGAGTAAGGAGCATAGTAATTGAAAACTATTCGATTAGGTCCGGGAAGTTTTATGGATGGCATATTGAAACAAGAATAGGCAATGATTAAGAATGCCAAAAGTAGCAGAAACCAAAGACCAAGGATAAAAAAAAAATATAAAATTCAGTTTCAATATTCTTTAAAACACTTAAAATTAAGTACAAGTATACAGTTTGATATCGAGGTAAGGATTTTTTGAAATAAGGGTTCCAGCCTAAATGTTTGCATTACAGTCCATTTTCGGTCGAATATACGTGTTAAAGAAGATTTGAAAAGATTGAAAAGATTGATACAAGAAACCCAAAAATTTTGCAGTATAATTAGCTGCATTAGAAATATGATTTAATCAAGTACATATTTGGTATAGTGTGATCCCTCATTGGATGCATATCCATCAACTAAAAGATGATTCAAATATTCGAAAGAAAATCTCCATTACATTTCACATTTTGATTATATTTTGGTGAAAAGTCTTAAAGATTTAATTATAATTTTCTAAAATATAATTTTATAAAAAAATTTTCTATATTACAGCACACAAGAACTCTCTTTCACAGAAAATATATGCATGCGACATGCACAGGTATTCGATAGGAGTGTTTTATTGAAAAGTAAATAAGAAGACACTAATGGAAAGTAAAATCATTACAAAATGATTTTAGCAGAAATAGAAAACATTGGGAAAAAAAACTATACCCTAAAATAAGCAGAGACGATTTAATGGAAATTTAATTTTTGTTATTAGAACAAGAAAAGTTTAAATATGTAGTATTAGATTAAGGTGCATATATTGATTATCGATGATAAACAATTCTATTTGAATCATGTATATAGTTTTCTACGCTATGTTCTTATCGGCGCTCTTATCACTCATCGCAGCTTCAACATAAACTCACCCGTGATCTACGCTCTTATCACTTAACGCAGCTTAAACACAAAAGCACCCTTAGGAAGCCAATAAATGTTTTACCAATCTATTATTTTTTTTTATTCCTTTTCCACTTCTTTAAGGAGTATATCGCATTCACCAAGTCTATTTACACTAGGCTTCAGTTTCTTTAATCGTTATATTTACTAATCTGTTGGTTACTCGCTATTGTATAATATTATGAATACACAAATGTTAATTTTGTGCGCCATCTATTATCTTACACAAGAGTTATTTATATATTTTTATTAAATCTTATTTTATATTACGATAGTAACTATTAAGATATAATTATACAATTTTAAGATATTTTTTTAATTGATATGATCTGACCGGGGCTTAAACCCGAAACTTTCTACTTGAAAGACGGGGTTTTTACCACAACGTCATTGATCAGATCACTCTATTAGACTAAAATAAATATAAATTGAAATTGCGATATTAAGGTGAAAAATATTTGGAGTAGTTAAATAAAAAACTGTTTCGAATATGAATATACTGAGTACAGTGATTATTTACTATCTATTTCTTTTCTCATTTAATTGTTTTTTGTTTTTCTTGTTTTTTTTTACATATTCTAATATAGTTAAAAAAGGTCTGAAATTTTTAGAAAATTGAAAGAGAAGAGAATACACAAAACAAAAATCTAATTTAGAGACAAAAGTAAATTCAAGGAATAAAAATCGGAGCTAAAAATCTTGTCAAGGAAGTAAATCAAATAGTATTTAATATATAGAATTTCAAAAAATTTCTTTTATTTTTGATTTTATTTTGCTGTTCTTGAGAGCAAGTTATTGAAAATCTTCGATATTAAGTTTTTGTTAATAGAATATTATAAACTTTGATTTTGCATTAAATTACAATCAAAAATCAATATTATTTGGCCGTGTTTGTATTGTACTTCAGTTCAATATTAAGTATGTATTAACAAAGTTTAAAGAACATTTTCTTTTATTTCTTTTTTTTTCAATTGTTGTTCTTCTAGGGGTTTACAAACAATTTTATTATTTTAAATTAAAAAATTTACTTGACAAGAAATTAAGATAAACCTTAACTATTATCTTATAAAAGGTTGAATACAATGTGTCCGACTTCATACAAATTGGCAGTACATAAAATTTAGATTTGTGGACATCAGCTACAATTATATTTAAATTAAACTGGTTTATAAGAATCTTAAATTAAATAAAGAATTTTGGAATCTGATATGTATGCTTACTGGGGAAATATATGTGTAATATCTTAATATTGGGGAAATAAAGTTAAAATAATAACCCAACTATTTACTATGGCATAGCAGATCTCTATAAAGATCTTAAGTTAAAATAATAAACCAACTATTTACTATGGCATAGCAGATCTCTATAAAGATCTTACACGTGAACGTTAAGACATTATGCATTTCCTAAAATTCAATTTCGAGCAATTGCCATCAACATATCAAATTATTTAGTTTTTCAGCTGTAAGTAACATTGCTATACATTGGAATTGGAGGCAAGGCTTTGGACGTATTATATTCATGATTTGAGGATTCGTTTCAATAGATTAAAGTTAGCATAGTTTAAATTTGTCATAAAATTTAGTTCTTAATCAAATGTTACAAGGATACCAAATTAAAATTAATTAAAATTATGCCACATGCAATCACAATCACATACCCTACTATCTCAAAATTACCCTATATTATTCAAATTTTTTTTAAAAAAGTCAAGATAACTTATGAAAATATTAAAAATTCATTGAAAAGTAAAATACCATAATACTGCAATTCTTTCGAAATATTCAAAGCAAAAATTGTAATAATTTTTAAAAATTGCAAAAATATCAAAAATCTGGATTTATCACCAAATGCGCTCTAAGAAGGGATTATTTCAGTTTTTTTTCTGATGAGTCGTTTAGAAAATATGAGAGATCAAAAATGTGGTTTTGCTTAACGGAGAATTTTAGTACCGTATGGTAACCCGATTTGCGTTTCAAAAATTTATAAAGCTTATAAAAGCAGCAGTCCTTTACCGTTATTTTGGAAACAAACCTGAAAGAACCTTCAAATAAAAATTAAAATTTATGACTGTTTCAGTATTTTGTGGCATGCAGCTTCGTGTGACTATTTTTTATTAATATCTACCCTTTTGTATTTTTTTTTTACCCTAATCAAACTCTAGAAATGGATTCCTTTGTACATAGCTAAAAAATAAATTAAATAGGCTTGGCTATGAGACAAAGGAGTTAGAAGGAAAATATAATTGAAGAGGAGAGTTGGGTGGTTGGTTAGAAACGAACTTATTTAAGTTCTTTTTAAAACGTTGCAAATTGTATAATTGTCTATTTCTATCGGAGGGGAACACATTAGATGGAAACATGTTACATATTCTAGCAGTTCTCACAATAAATGAGTTTCCATAACCAGTTTTGAGCCACCTAGGTATTTCCACTGTGTAGAAGTGAGTGTTTGAGGCCTTCCTGGTGTTTCGTTGGAATTGTTTTAGGGGGGCATTATTGATTTTAATTAAAAATTGCAAGTGCCAATACCTACAAAATATCTATAAAAGAGAGTTAAAGCTCCATGATACCCTTAGTTAACATTTCTATATTCTCTATTTGAAATGGTGAAAAAGTTCGGACGGACAGAGTAAGCTATATTGGCACATTTTTAAAAAATATTTCTAAAATGTGCTAAAAAGGAATTGATCATCTGCTAATCTTATAAACTTTTTTCATTATTTCTTTAACCGGGTATATAATATATCCAATATTATTTTCTCCAAAAGTATTTAACTTTGATTAGTCTAGTATAGGAGGTTCGAATAACTGTCACATAACTTCTTTATATTTTATGCATAATTGAGGATGTAATTAATAATATGTAATACTCACAGGCGTTACATAGATTCTAATATGTACCAATTAAATTGATTTCAATTCTCATTTTACCTCCTCTGGGTTTAAATTCAATTAAAATTTTGTCGTTGAAAGAAGTAAAAACCCATAGATACGGCAAATTGAAAATTATTATATTATTCTTCTCTTTCTCTCTAAAACGCTCTTGTACTGAAAATGGAAACAAGCAATTATTTCTTTTACTTTAAACTAATATCCTCACATTCTATTACTACATAACTATTTAACTAAAATACCTTCCATTTAGGTAATAAAATAAAATTTTATTTCCGTCTCCTTTCTAGACACTTATTATATCTATGGTTTTTACATTTCTATTTGAATCTTCTATGTATTCACTAATGAATTTTACAATTAGTAACCGGTAGTAAGTATATTATTGCCTAGGATTAAGAATAAGAGAAATTTTTCCTCTCTATGAAGGTTATTTCTTATACATTATCACTCCTCAGGTGTAATTCCCAATTAGTATCATAAGCTTTTATAATATTTTAGTTATTAATAACTATTTTTTTTATCTACCACAGGAGTTGTTTAGTATAGTATGTAGGTTGGTTACAGTATAGGTATTGCAATATATGTGAATTAAATAAGGATTAAATAATTTGATAATGAAAATAATATCCTTTTTTAACCTGATGAAAATTTATATGAAATATTGGTTCACATTATTAAATTAAAATTATATCGGTCAGTTGGATATAAGTTAATAATTTAGGGTATACGGTAGGCATTCTGCTTGCAGGCGCTTTTATATTTAATAAGCTTAAAAGTTCGGATTGAATTAAAAATAAGTTTTTTGAACATTTTATGGATACCTTATATTATAATTAAATAAAAATTGATCTTCTTTGGTTTTTAACATGTCAATGAAATCAAAAAGTTCTACAAATTTTGGACTTAAGAATTGATTATAATTGAAATAATAATGGATATAATCATTTTTTTTTTGTTTGGTAAAGGAGGAAAAAACCGTCAAAAGGCACCTGAAATCCTAATCCCGTAGTGTGAGATTTTTACTACACTATAACAACCTCCTCCCATAGCCAAAATGATGAGATAAGCACCCTAGCTGCTTGCGCAGTATTATGGCTGAAAAGTAACTACAAGTCATAAATATAAATAACTTTTAAGGGTTGAAGGGGCAACCCAATAGGTATAAGTTGACTTCCTTCTTGATTTTTTCCGCATCAAATGAATTGGGAAATACATATGGAGGTAATGTGTTCCACAATTTCGTGGTGCGACTCAAAAAAGGGTAGCTAAATTTACCCAATATATTATATTCATAGGTCCGATTTATTGTTTAAACCTTTGACTTGCCACCAGACTCTAAAGAGCACCTTTAAATGTTTGAAAAAAGTTTTTAAATTGCATTTGCAGCCCCTGTTCCATTTGAATTTACACTGTTGTGGTTAATAGTCTATTGTCACACCATTTTATGTTGCCAAAGCCGTTTATAGTTGAGATATACAAATTATCGGATCATGAAAGTTAAAAACTACATTAAATAAAAAAGATAAGTCATAATTTTTTTAATAAACTCAGGATGTATCGTGTCAAAAATCGTGTCAGTAGTCAATGTGCGTTTCTCTTTTTTTAATGATAGCAAAATCAAATCTGTCTAAAAAAATATTGTATATCTTTTGTTCTCATAATATGCAGATTATTTTGTGTTTTTTTTTGTGCCAAGAGCGCAATCTGTGAGCTCGATAGATTTTTCTCAGATTGACAAAGTTGTCAAAAAAAAACGTAAAATACAAAAAATATTTTGGATAAAATGCCATATGGTAATTGACAATTCCGACTCTAAGCGTTTCGATTACTCTGATTTCATTTTGATATATTATAAAAGTTAACATCTTTGAAGTCACTAAAGTGACTCTAAAGTTCCAATGGAACTTCTGAAACGTCATCATCAGAAAAATTAATAAATAAAATTGAACACATATGTTCAAAGATCTATGCATCGCCACTTTTTAAATCAATATAATGTTAACCTATTACTCCACAAAATTCTTGAACACCATTTATTATACACAATTTAAAAAGTTTAATTGTTATAATTAAAGCAGATAATAATACTTTCATTTTATATTTCCTCCCAAGTTCTAACCAAGAACAATTACATTTCCTTATACAAGTTCTTACTTGAAATCAAAACAAAACTTTTAAAATCAATGCTAAAATCTTTGCATGTTCATTACAATTATGAAATTTTATTTTCACGACAAATGTTTTTAAATCAACTTCAACTTTGCTTTTTGATTTTCTATTTCACTCCTACAACGTTTTAACTATAATTTTATAAATGTATAATTTAAAAAAATTAGTTAATATTATATGCAAATGCAGTACTCTTTGTTTTAACACAAGTAGAGCTCTATGTTATAATACAAGTAGCCCTTCTTGGTACCAGTTAAAAATCCTCCTGATACTTCTTCAAAATCCTTCAAAAACCATTCCAAATAGGTTCAACTTCTATTTTTTTAAAAGTTGCCTATGTTCTACAATAGAATTATGTGCCCCCATTTCTTTTAAATCCCAGCGAACTTAGTAAATGCACTTAAAACCAAATGCATTATAATAGTACTTATTTTTCATAATACCTATGCCCCACATGAAAACGTAATATACACGTTATATTATTATCAAGTAAATTCCTTTTGAAACTTTAAAACGAAATTATTAAAAATTTCTGAATCCCAGCTCCTTTAGTTTTTGAGTTATTACCCAGATAGACTGACAGACGGATAAAAATTTATCTAAATTGATTTGCTTTCTGATTCTGAACCATAGACCCATTACTTTGAAATTACCATCTTCTATCTTCCTAAACGCAATAACAAATTTAGTATACCCTTCGCGCTTAGGTTCATACGTGTATAAAAATCAGTAATCCTATAATTGCATTCTATTATTTATAAGTTCAATTCAACTATGGTGGTCTATTTCTTTATAAATTTTTTAATTCTTGAAAGTTTTAAAATTCAACTTTAAAAACGTTTAACTACCATTTCGCCCGATTAAAAAGTACTTTAGAAAAAAATCTTATTGAAAATTTTCTATGCATTCAAATATAACTATAACCAACTTTGTTAGTTTTACTAATTTTAATGTCTTCTGTCATGTTTTCTTTTGTAATCTTGAAAACGATAACGACTTTTTTTAATTGATTAAAAAACTTTGGAATGGTATAATAACACACAATTGTATAATTTTACATTCAAGTCAAATTAACATGTAATACATAATGTATCCACAGCAAAAAAAATTGTTACAATGGAATTTTAGAAGTGACTGATATACAAACAATTATATGGTATGGCATTTTAACAGTAATGAAAACATTGCATTTAAAACATCACCCCCATGCTAAGAATGAAATGGCACAAAACGAGATTCCTTGTAGATTTAACTATAACGATATTTAATAAATATTTAATGATATAATTATAAAAATATTCGAATTATTTGCACGCGAACTTATAGGAAAATATAATATTTATAAAAGAATGTTATAAAAATACTTTTCTGCAATAGTGTGAATACGGAGTAGGAGTAAAATGCCTCATTCAAATAAAAATTTAATTTTCTTAGGTAAAAATTCAATGTTACGCATTCTATGCTTTTGCAATTAATTTTATTTTTTTCTAAGCTTTCTACGCTTTCTACACTTTTCGTGTTTTTGATAGCTTCAAAATGTAATGAACGATTTTGTAGCAATTTAAAATTGTAAACATAAGAAAACCATTTTAGTTTTTTTTTAATTTTTTTCCATTTCTTACTTTTTTTAAATGTAAAAAGTGAAAAAACACAAAAAAATTTAAAGTTGGCATACTGTGTGCTTTTTATGCGTTTTAGGCTTTTCCATTTAGTAAGCTGTCATATAAATTTTAATACTCAACTTTAATGTCAAAAGCGTTTAACTTCTCAAAACTTGGGCTGCTTTTATTTTAACTTAACACTCGTGAGTTGTGACAACTAAGTAGTTCATAAACATTTCTACGCTTTTTATTTTAACTTATATTTTAAGTCAAAATATTACAGTCACCTGTCAGTTTAAATTGAATGATTTAACAAAATTTAATTGAATTAAAATTAAGTTTTACAGACTTTATTTATAGACAGAGGAAAACATTTTTTTTTGTAGTCTTAATTGCATTCCGGTGGCTAACCATGTAAGCAATTCGTATCGGAATTATTTCCAAACTTGGGTTCCATAGAGTTGCAAATGATTCCATCTAGTAACTCCCATCAAAATTTTTGCTTAAGTATCATTTGATTTGCGCATAGCAATAAAAATTACAAAATAATTGAGCTTTCAAAAATAACTAAATGCAAGTCAAATCAAAGAATTTTTGAATTATATATGTACCCATTATTTGATAATAATCACACTTCAATCTCTTTACCATTATAATCCTTAATCCTTCACTGTTTATTTTGATTCTAAAACTTGAAACACATTGACTTGCACGCAAAAGTCATAACCAATTTAGTGTATACAAATATTTGACTACAAATGGATTACAAAACAAATAAACATAATAAAGATCGTGATTCTTTCTATTAAAAACATCACCTGATTATTAAAATCATACCAAAGTAAGACAAACAAATATAATTCTTTGGAATAATTGAAAGTTTCAAGTTTATTTGAAATATTATAGTTAATAGGGAGCATAATAAAGTAGGTATTAGAAAAGTTTATCGAAGTAACTTTGAACCTAAATGAAAATCACTCAATGTAATATGTATTTGAAGCAATGTACAAGTTTATTAATATAAATTAGATAGTGTTTCTGTTTTATTCCCTCAAGAGTGTTTTATGAATAATGTTTTATTTGATGTTTACTTATGGGTTTTGAGATTTATTTGTTATTTTGTTATTAAAACAATTTATTAACTAGATAACAATTAGAATATATCATAAGTTCTAATGCGAAATAGTGGTGCTTAATAGAGAAAACCAAGAAAAAGAGAAAGACTATAGTTGCCCTTGTAAACTTTTAGATACCCGTGCATACCCACTATGATGTATAAAATAGAATAAATAAAAATGTAAAAGAATGAAATAATTAAACAAAAATTTAACCCACCCTAACCCATCATTTATGCTTAAAAAAAAAATTTAAAATAAAAAAAAAAAAATTTTGACCTATTCTAAAGTTTGTCCGAGTAACTTTCCAAAGTAACTTGTCCTTTTTCTTTACTTGCCCAGTTTTAATTTTAATATCGTAGCTTCATTAAATTCATAGTTATCGGATTGACAACTTCTGGCAGTTCTCCGAAAATGAAACCGTACCATTTTGAACTTCATATAGGTGCTTATTTGATTTTTTAACTAATCGTGTGTAGTTTTCATTCTCCTAGTGCTGTTAGTTTTGAAGGAATTCATATTGGTTCAAAAAAACTGAATGGCAGCTCCCCGAAACCTTGGTCCGATTTTAGCAAAAACCAATAGAGAACCTAGTAATGGTCTAAGATGACTTCGTATGAATTTCAAAACTCTAGCCCTTTTAGTTTTTGAGTTATTGTGTTGACACACGGATGGATGAACGGACGGACAGACGCAAATTGCTAGACAGATTTGCTTTTGGATGCTGATCCAATACATACCCGTGGCCTTATTTGTATACACGGGTACAACCAGAGATTTACAAGAATGAAAAATTAATAAAATGATTAAAAATTAGTAAGCACTAGTAAGCACTTCACATCTGTCTGCAAAAAATATAAGTACCTAGGATCTATTTGCACCAACAAAATTTTTTTTTTTCCTATTTCTTTTAGTGCTTGGGTATTGCTATGCTGATGTTCATTCAAATGATTCTAATTGAGTTTATACTCAATAACAGCTATTTCTACTGCATGTTTTGCAAATGTACATGTGCTACACTTTAACGTCGCTGTCAAATTAAGTCCAAATATAATTTGAAAGTAAATTTTATATTGCAGAAAAATTAAGACCTTAATGAAGTCCAAGCATTCCTAATTGGAAATATAATACGAGAGATTTAACTTTAAGGAACGTGGAATAATAAATTGGACTATAGAATAATAAATTCACAAATGAAGTATGAATGGCAACACTTTTACAAATTTAATAAAGTCTTGAATCAGTACAACTATTGTAGTAACATGACTCTTGAATATAAGTGCAGTGTTACAATTGTGAATGAATGGGGCATATTACAATCCTCTCACTGATAGTTTTTTCTCAATATTACAGCGTTTATTTATAAAATATAAAAACAAAAAGAAAAAAACAAAATAACAAATAATCGAAAATAATAAGCGAGAAAGAGAAAGAAACAGAGAAAGAGAAATGAGTTAAAACAAAGAATTTGTAATTAATTTTCAGAAACTTCTGTTTATTTGTTCTTATTGTTTATTTTAGGGAATACTTTCGCTTTCACTTTTCTCTATATTTGTATGTGTGAATGTAAGTGTATACGTAACAGTTTCATAACATTAATTATTTAGAAAAAAAATTTCAATTAACAAAAAATTACGCAAAAACATTAGCTTGTGATTTTATGTTGAAAACAAAAGTTTCAAAAAGTTGTTTAGATGTATTTATTCTAAAGAAAGAAAGAGATAAGTATAGAATGAAAAAGTCGATATTTTAGCGAAAAATAAACAAAAATAAAAAGTTTTTCTGTGGTTTCCTCTACCTTCTTTTGAACTTTAAGAGTTAATTTAACTTTTTGCTCTTAACTTTAAGCATGACGAATATAGATCACTTTAATTTTAAAGATTTAAAACTTTGTATTATGACTTTTGTTCTTTCTGAAATTATTTTGGGTATTTTTCACCCATTTTTTCTTAAATTATTTACTTTCATAATTAATATAGGTAAGGAATGATAATTTCACCCGATTGTCACATCTATTTTCAAATTAATGCGCTAATAATAAACTAAATTTGAAATTATCACAAGGGGTGGATTAACTTGTATTCAAAACATTTCTAATTATATAAGCCCCAGTGCTACTATTGTCAGTGGAAATTTATGGAAATATTTGAGTCAATGTAGTTTTGTAGTATTAATAATACCATTGTCTACCAGAGTCATTATATCGATAGTATTATGGATAAATACTCTTTTTATTATTTTATTCATGATATATGCGATATATTTAAAATGTGTTTGGTTACCAAGGTGATTTAAAAAAAAAAATTGTTTTGAATAGCTATTTTTTCAATTAAATATTTTAGGAAATGCGCGGGAATCGAGCCTGTATTTCTATAATTAAATAGATTAGCGACATGATCTTTGTTTTGAGTATATCTATATTTGTCTAAGAAGATGAAGTGCTCAGGAGCTATAAAACCCGTGAGCAAGTTCTTCTTAATAGGAGTACATTATCGTACAATATATGTGATATTAAACTGTTTTCTGGAGTTTTTAATGCTGTATGACTTCTGATTAATTTTATCATAAAATTATCTATTCTCATGATTTTGGCTTCCTTGTACACTAACCAACTACGACTCTGATCTCAACCAATATTTTCAAAAATTGCATACTTTTAGGCGCTCTTTGTATTGCTCTAGAAATGCAAATGGCTAATTATTAGGCATATGTGAAGATTTTTTCTTATTACTTCGGAAAAGATTGTGAAAATGTAATTAATTCACATCTGTCTGCAAAAAATATTAATATTAAGCTTACATTATATTATAAATCCCATATGTGAACCACTCTAATTACATTTTTAATAGCTCAAATTTAAATTTTATAAAACATATATACTATAATGAACTAATTTTCATGTATATTTATTTATTTTAATATATTATCTGACAAATCAATTATTTTCAACAAATTTAATACGACACCTCAAATAATTAACAAATCACAGATAGATTACTTTGGTATGTCATTTCAATTGTTATGTCATTAAATGTCAGTCAGCCATCATTATTTACATTATTCTTTAACATTTATTTCAAAATATTTTTATTTTCAAATTAATTTTCGGATAATAAAGTTCGTCATATCACAAAAAAAAAAAACCCGAAAACCCTAATAGGAAACAATAAAATGGAAACATTAAGAATCCATTA
This sequence comes from Dolichopus griseipennis, assembly GCA_963082915.1. Classification (NCBI taxonomy): domain Eukaryota; kingdom Metazoa; phylum Arthropoda; class Insecta; order Diptera; family Dolichopodidae; genus Dolichopus; species Dolichopus griseipennis. The sequence continues at coordinate 90,733 of CAUJBZ010000121.1, forward strand.
AATGCGGACATATAAAGGAAGACAAAAAAAAAATGAAATATTGTTAATGTTATTTGTAGTATTTTAAGTGACAGGGGAAAAAAAACCAAGAGAAATAAAGCCTATTTGCATTATTAAAATAATGAGCGTATAATAATAACGAATAATATAATTATGTATATAATATGTTAACATTCTGGAAAAAGCAGCTTGGTTTCCTAACAGATTTAAAAATCGCTCCAAATAGATACTTATATTATAATCGGACCTTTATTCTTGAATAAACCATAATCAAGTTTATAAAGTGACCGCGGACAAAGGCGCGAGACCGGTTGTGATTTCGCGAGGCCGAGCCCCTTGCTTCATGGCGCACCTTGCTCTTGCAGAAGAACGAAGGCACTTGTGAGGAGTAGTGCTAAGCTAGAGAAAAAAATGGCGAAAGGAGACCGAGGCGTCCGCATGCTTAACCAGAATATAGAAAATTATTTGAAACTTCTTGAAAATATGCGCATTTTACAATCGGCTTCTGATTCGGAATTTGAATGATATTAGAATAATATAATATTTTCTAAAGTGAAATAAAGACAATAGGCTTTAGTTCTCTTTTTAATAAGATATAAGACCTACCATGAAATTACATTACTTCCTAACTTAATAGTAAAATAAAGCCTACCAGATTTTATTGCTCTAGGCTTTATTTCCTTCTGCCATTTTAAGTTGTTAAAAAAAACAACCGAATCATTGACAAATTATTGATTGGCCAACAATCAATGCGTGATAAATAAACATTTTCATCAATTGACTAATGATTTTAAATATGTGTTAATGTGAAATCAAAACGGTTTAAATGCACGAAATACGATATAATCAATAAAGATAATCACATTTCAAGAAATTTTTTTTGTTGAATCCTTTGTATCTATCAGACAATGAATAATAGCATGTTAAATGTAAAGCCTTTTATGAAATCCTGATATATTATATTATGTAATTAAATATTTTAAGTGTTGGTAAATATTTGAAAATTAAAATAACATTGGTATGTTATTTTGTTTTCGATCAGAATTTTATTTTGAATGACATTTGAATAATAATAACAATAATAGTGTAATACTTGATATTGTTGAAGTGTTCTGTAATATGAATTAAGTAATTAAATGTAGTAGATATGAGGGAAAATAAATTATTGGTTATTTAATTGTTTCAAATTTTATTTTACTGATTTTTTAATCGATTTCTTTCATGGAATCAATTCATGGATCACGATATTACTTCACTCATAACCCCTATAGGGCTGTAATATTTAAAGTGCACATGCGTTAGTAACAAAAAACTTGATACTGTAACTTCATAACATGAACCTCAAGATCTTTATTTTTTAATCCCGATTCATGAAACACAAAGAGTGCCAAAATATAAGGAAGTTTATTCCAAAGACGATTAGCTTAATAGAATTTTAGGTTTATAGTTTCTTGACTCATTCCGACACAATTACTTTTTAACTGTCTCAAACATCTATATTGGATCTATATTTTCAATTATAAGTTAAATTTAAAACTAAAAATTCTAGCCCTAATGGCTTGGTTAATATAGCTAAGACTTTTACCAAAATTTTTTTTTTTTTTTTTTTTTTTTTTTTTTATTCATTTATTTTCTCAATTGAGCTTTAAAGCTCGTGAAGAGTATATACAAATATATACATACAATGACTATCATTATATGCATAGATAGATCAAAATAACATAATTATGCTTGATATCAGTTACAAAATTAAAAAATTATAAAAGAAAACAAAAACCAGTTTACAAACAAGTAATTAAGAAAAAAAAATAGTATAGAACGATTTTGAAAAATTTGTTTTCGATAAAGATTAAATTATAAATTACAGATAAGATACTAAATTAGTGACAAAAAGAATTCATTAATTTTTTTTTTAAATATACTAAATTCAATTATATTTTTAATTTCCCTAGGCAAATCGTTAAAGTACTTATAAGCTAAATTATAGATGGCATCATAATTGTTAAATCTGACTTTAGTAGAAGTGATCTTAATATTAACAGCTGTTCTCGTATTGTAATGATGACAGCAATTATTTGTTTGTGGTATGATTACTGTATTAATGTTTTTGTTAATTATCAAGTGTGCTTGAGTTTCCAGCTTACATTTTACAAGTAGATTGATAGGTAACAGCTTGTGGTTACTGTGTATAAGTTTAGTAGGTGTTCTCAATTTATATCCGAAAAGATTCTTTATAGCTTTATTTTGAATATTTTGTATAGCTTTTATATCTTTTTGATATGTATTTCCCCATACTTGAATGCCGTATGCAATGGTGCTATGAAACATAGAGAAATATACAGATCTTTTAAAGTTATCTGGAATTCTTTGGCTGATTAGTCTAAAAATTCCAGCGATTTTTCTGCCTTTTTTGATTTGTTCGGTGATTTGTGGACTCCAGCTTTAAAGAAACCGTTTATGTAGTTAAGCCTTTCTGTAATATAATTTTTCAAAAATGCTTAAAAAAATTTGTCTTATTCGTCTAGATTTTAATAGGAGCTATCAACTTGAACCCAACATAGCCGACTAGACGACTTTATCTAGAAAGTTGAAATTTTACAATTGATTGATTTTTCATAATAAGAAGCAAACCCTATTATTTGTGAATCCTAAATTAACTAACTGGAAATGGGTTAAGGAGTCAGTTAGCTCTAATATAAAGGTTTGATAGAAACATATGATTTTATGGGACACTTTTCTGAGAGAATTGTTAAATTGTTAATATTGACAATTTTCTGGTCTTAAGAAGTTCTTTTAGATCTGTATATGAACGTTGTATGGATGTTTCTTTCTTTATATAATATATAAAGTATATATATCAACCCGGAAATGATTGAAAATATTTTGAACAGCTGAACTACTTTTATTTGAGATAAGTAATAATAGAATCTCCTTGAAATTCTCAGTTCTTGCGTACTCAGACGATTTTAAATGTCTATTATTAATGAAGTTTGTTATGTCATTAAGTGACGTTTTAATGTAAATGATTTGGCAACTGCAACTTAAAAACTAGGTATATCATTTATCCTGCATGCGTCATGTGTCAAATGTGAAGTGTCATTCATTCGGATTCATAAATTGCTTACAAACTGTCACTTACATTTATATGTAACATTTTAAAATACAGTAATATAATCCGGAATCCCTATAATCCGAATATCCAATAATTCAAATGGCAGTTTATAAACAAAGTTAAGGCAGTAACTAACCATTGTACAATCCGAATTAATTGCAGCTTGGAGATTCTATAATCCGAATTATGCTCAAAGTTGCAATATGTTTATTGTTTTTATGTTTTCGTATGAATATTTTTTTAAAAAACAATTATTAACACTTAGGTTTCTGTTGTATGTGTGTGTTGTGTTGAAGTTTTAAATTAAATTTATTATTGTTAGTTTACTTAAAACATTATAAGTATCAGAATGTACTAAAGTAAATACTATAAATTTTTGTTTGAAATATTACACCAAAAAGAGCTCACAGAACTTTAACTCTTTATAACAATGTTAAAATATTGGGAGCCGCAAAGCAAGGAGTTAATGGAAAACAATTAGCCTTGCGTTATGGTTTTATAATGCTAATTTTTCGAAAGTTTTTCGGCCACAGCTATTCTTCCTAGACTGGTATCCACCAATCCAAATTTCACGTTAATCCGAATAGGGGTATGCAATCAATTATTAGAATTATTGAAATATTATTGTACATCATGTTACAAATACTAAAATGTGTGACTCTTCCGTGAGATTTTTTCCAAATACAAATAATTTGGAGTAATTGAAATGTCAAATATTTCTGATATTGTGGTAATAATTTATGTGTAAGCACTGATTGATTATTGAAGGCACTGATTTGTTTAAACCTTTAATTTGCAGCACCTACAAACAAACTAAAGTAAAATTTATTTCCATTAAGGCTTTAAATAAGTCTTTAAATACTAACAAATCCTTTACATAAAAATTGTTCAAAAATTGAGCTGTCAAGTTTAGTTGTATAATATGAACAGAGAATAGAGATTACAGCTTATTTTTAATAGACAAGAACATTAATAGACATTTTGTAAAATAAATCTATTTAGGTAATTGGTATGAGTAGATTACATTAAATACAATTAATTTTACCTTGAATCAAACATTTGATTTTCTTTTATTTTAAAAATACATATTTAAATTGGAAATCCTTGAACTTTTCAATGTTTTAATTTTTTTTCTTTGTCTTTGTAAGAAAGATTAATGTTTAAAGCGGATTCTACTGATTGAAAATAATGGTTTGTTCTTTAGTTAATCCCCCTCGAAATTCAATTAGATAGATGTTCTTAATAGACTTTAGAATTCAATGAAGAAATAAATCTTAAAAGAAGTCTTAATATATTCATTTGAAGGAGAAATTGTAGGAAATCTGTTATTATAATAAATTAGAAGGTTTCAGACTTGTAAAATACATACATATCTTGAAATACTTTAAAAACAAACTAAAAACCATTTTTAAAGTAAAAAAGTAAATATTAATTTTTTTAAATTAAGTTAAAATTTGAGTTAATGAATGTTAATAATGCTGCTTTGGAGTAATTTAATCGGTTTAAGTTTTTAATTTTAAGGGGAGTAGCTAATTTTGGTTTGGAAAATTTGTACCTATTAAAAATTAAGTATAATAAAAGTCAATTAAAGTGTATTTCTTTGGAAAGGACTTCTACTACCGCGTTTCTGTTAAGTGAAAATATTTTAGCTTTCAAGTGGGAAATGGAAAGTCTATGCAGATGGGACGGAGTAGTTAGATTAGTAGCCTAATGTATATATCTCACTGTTATAAAAACATATATGTAAATTCTAACTTTCAGAATGCATTAATCAAATTCAACTGGCAACATGACAAAAGTGCCGAAGTAATTTCTAAGTGGATTTATATCTCAAAAAATAAACTAAAAGTCACTGGAAGATTATTGCTCCAATGGAATCCCTCGGGTAGTAAATTGCGGCGAGGTGATAAAAGATTATAACCCCTCGGATTATAACCGAACCATCATTCCAATTGATGTCAAATTCCAGGAACACAAGGGAAATATGAAAAAACATACTTGTACCAAATTTGAAGGTTCTATCTTCATTAATTTCGGAATTACACTTGTTTGACCTCTATTCGATCAAAAGTTTCTAAAATCTAAACCCATGGTCTGATATGACCCTTTTTAATTCCCTCCATACTTTCGTCAATCGTAACCGGTAACATAAACTTCATTGAGATAGCATCATTATTTTTTTGAATTGTCGTTTTTTCCTATTTAACGTTCATTTACCCTTTAACAGAGCAGAAGCTTCCAGAATCCTAAATCATGTCCCGATCTCGTCCATTTTCAATCTCCCGCGTATTTTCACCAATGGTAACCTGCAGGACAATACTTCATCAAGATTACTTGTTTAAGGATAGACGGAAGGACATCGGTAAATCGACTCAGAAGGTTTTTTTTTTTATTTTTTTTATTACTTTTTATTTATTTCTTCTTTTTCTCTTTACAATCGACTCAGGAGGTGACGCTGATCAAAAATATATCATATACTTTTCTAAATCTATATAGAGTTCTTGTATAAGTTTTATGCTGAATAATAACTAGAACATGTGAAAAGTTTTCAGAAATTTACTAAACGAAAAAATTCTTAAAAAAGTTTTCATTTGAAATAAGATAACATTCGACATAATATGTATATGTATATTCATAATTACTTTTTGCATAACATATGTTAAACATATTTCAATCATCATTAACGTAGTAGACAATTTGTTTCAATCATTTAGGCTATTCAAATTACATGAAATATTGGACAAATCATTAATTAATGAAGTGTTGTATTATTTATAATGAAACACAAAAAAATCAATTAATTCAAATCTCTTGGGAACATCCTAACATCAATTTGATTTGATTATAAATTTTGGATGAATAGGAAACATGAAACCAGATTCTAGAAAACTTCAAATTGATTATGAGAAATCATTTGCTTAAAAAGACAAAAACTGTTTTGATATAAAAGTACATAGGCACAAAATAAGGAAAAAATATTCAAAGAATTTCATAGAAATAACTATAAGATACTACAGGGTGACTTATAGAGATGAAAAATATTAAAAAATCTTTTTGGTCAGTAAACATCTTCTTTTAATACATCACTGCCCCCTAAGTATTCAGATATTCATTCACCAAGTCATGGTTATCAGACAGGGGTCTTAAAAAGAATCTTTTGATGGAATCTTTAAGATGGTAGTAGGGCTAGAGCTTAATACAATAATTTTTTAAATAATTTGCAGAAGTTATGTTGTGTTAGAAAATGAAGTGTAGAGTCGATAAGTTCATGAGTAAAAGTTATAAGATTTTTAAATGAAAGAATTTATAGTTATTGAACACCCTGTTTCAAAAAATTATTAAAAATTTTCATTTAAATAATTTCTATACACAATTCAAGTATTTGTATGGCTCAAAATAAAGGTGTTTCTTTCATTTATGGAAATTAATTAATGTTGATTAACGAAACATATCTGGAAATCTCCTTTCATATTCTAATAAATAGTTGATGTATCGTAATTATTGATTTCAAAATATTGAAATGAATACAAGATTTATATTTTTTCATATATGAAAATTGAATCGTGCTTGATGTAAAATAATACGATGCTTGTTATTGATTGGGATGGTGTTAAATGAAAACTATCACATACTTATCTAATTTATGATAATCCACATTAACAATCCCATGTATATATTATAATTTGATTTATATCTAGGAAGATATAAATTTTTTTTGCACGTATACAAAAGATTATGAGTATGTGCCCATGTATATTGAAATTTAATGGGTTTTTTATCATTATCATTATTATTCATAATCAGATACCTGTGTTTCTATTATGAGATAAAAATGAATGAAATGGGGATACTATTGGTTTTTTTAGGGATTCATTTTTATTCGAATTCCAATGATTATTTCCTAATGAAAAATGAAGAAAATGTTACGAATAGTTTGAATTATGTATATCTGCTCAATATGTCAATTATTTTGTTAGGAAAGCTTTTGAAAAATTTTATACCATTAAACATGACGTCTTTTTTACATTTTTCGGTTCTGGGTGTTGCTAGCCGGTAATTTTCTGCACTTCTTTTAATGTAATTATGAATTGAAGCATTTGTTTGTAGTTTTAAATTGCTTTTGATTAGGTTATTTGATCATTTGTAAATCAACTTAAAGTTTTCTAAAAATATTGTTTGTTCAACAGAAGGTAGGTTGCTAATAGAATACAGTTTAGAAGTCGGATAATTGTATGGTAATCTATATAATATTTTTATAACTCTGTTTATAAAGATGCTTATTGAATTAATAATGTATTTGCAACCCTGGCTCCAACTGAAATTAAATACCGGACTGAATGTGAGATTAAAGGACACATTTTGCTACATGTTCGCTAAATCTAGGACATCTTCCAATGGCACCTATTAGTGACATTATTGATTTTTTTTGATTTTTCAATGTGTATTTTCCAAGATAGGTCTTCATCAATAACTGATCCAAAGTATTTCGTCGATTGATGTAATTTTGTTTTTGTTAGACATTTATATTGAATTTTAATATGTACTTTCATGAAATAGATTTGAGAATGCGAATTGAAAAAATGATTCAATTCTCTTTTTACGCAATCGAATTTGAAAAAAAACACAATTTAAAAAATATTAATAAATTCGATTAAAGGATTTGAAATTCCATAAATTTCCAATTTATATTAAGCAATATAAATATAATTTAAAAATATAATTTTTTTCTATAACATTTACACATACACATATGGATTTGAGTTCTTTGGACTAAGTATCGTGAGTTATATAAAGAGCTTACGAAAGACAAAACGCTAGGATCAATAACTAATTAATGTGAGAATGAACTGAGCGACCAACCAACATTACAGCAGCATGAGTATAAAAATGAAATTTCGAATGATGAGAGTTTTTAAATCGCGTTATTTCAAACTCGTTTGCGTAAGAAGAGAAATGAATTGTTCTTTCAGTTCGCGTTATTTCAAATAGGCGTAAAATAAATTCGCGTAAAAAGAGAATTTGGTGTACACTGTTTGCGTTAGTTCTTCTGACCAAAGTGTTAAATTTGGTCAGAAGGGCACGCGGATAATAAACCTACCGTTTTATTGTATAGTACTATATATCCACTATAAACAAAAATTGATTTATACTTTTCCCAAAGATTGTATTACAGTGCTCACGTAGAATGTGACTCTTCTGACAGTTCTAATCGATTTATTGAATATATAAAATAAATCGTTATACAAATAAATGAACTGATGTTTGATTCGATCTTTGTGAACATTTTTTTTAATACACTCAAATAACAATGAATTATATCTGTGTTTTGATTCCAAAGAAAATGTTTTGAGTGTAACATAGTAATAACTATACCCTTCATATTATTTATTTTAAACAAAACTATAATATATTATAATTTGTAATTATTATAATTTAACTTAACCAAAAAACTTTGGTAATTGTGGTATTCAATAAAATATAAAATACAATGTTTATTTATAATTATTTGTAATAATGACAATTACAATATCTATTTATAAAATGTAAAATTTTCTCTATTCAAATCTATTAAGTAAATTTCAAAATCTATTTATATTTTATTTTAATTTATTTAAATTATTACAAAATTACAAAATAACATTGGTTGTTGTAATTTATTATTTAGAATGTCTATTATTGATTGATTATTTTGAATTGAAAATATTTCAATTTTATTTTGTGGTTAAATTCTATCAAATTAAATTATATTTTACAATAATTTAATAATAAAAATATAATTTGAAAAATTTTAAACTTTTCAAATGAATTTTAATATAAATAATATAAACTTACTATATTCTAAATATACTCTCAGAATTTTTTAGGAAATAATAAAATCAAATGGAATAAACAATTAAATAGAAAAAAATAAATTATAATTTATTCAAAATTAGGTCAATTTATTTATAAAATTATATAATTAAGTTTGAATTTATAATTAATAATAAATAAATAAAATAAAAAAATTTAAAAAAATTAAAAATAATAAAGTATAAAATAAATTTCATAACATTTTTATAAATACTTTGTTTAATATTTTAACACTTTTCAAACTGCAATATTTTAGTAAAGCATACTTATTACAAAAATATGGTCTACAATTGATCTTAAAGCTTCTTAGCTTCATAAGCTTCATCTTATTAATCTTATCAAGCTTCGAAAGCCCTCAACGGGAACTGGGCTCGTTTCGAACAAAACTTTAGCGAGAGACTTCTGATACAAATGTACAGCTTTGTTCTGAGAATAAGTATGTGAAAGGGTGATTTAGAATCGGATTTGGAAAATATGGGATTCTCTGAAGCATAGGATATTAAATAATTTAACCCCAAAAAATACAAGGTGATATTTTGTAAAAAGTGTAAGAAAACAGTGTCCTTATTTCCGGAAATTGGGTATACAATATATAATTCTAAAGTTAGTGCATATAAAAATTTTAAACAATTACTAAAGCTATTGAGATTTTCAGGTCAACAAAAGATACTTTTTGGGGAAACTGTAGAATTAGGTATAATCAAGCTTCGACATCCTGACGTTTTTAATAAAATTTTTAATTTTCAACAGTTGTCGTAATTTTTATATTAAAGTCACAGCTACCAGTTTTTTTCACCGATTGACCTTCATACCTAGAAATTAAAAATATGCCAAAAAAGAGTTGTAGTATGTTCAAGAGGATGTCAAAAGTTCAGGTTCAAAACTAGCAGAAAGTTTCTATAACGAGTTTTAATGCAAGAAAATCGATTCATCCCAATAAAAGGTCGAGTACAGACTAAAATCAATTATTTCCATTTCCAATACTTTTATTCGTCACTTAATTATAGTTATTTTTAATTTAAATGGAATTTTAATATAAAATCATTTTACATTTAAACGTCTTTAATAAATTGTTCAATTTTAATTAAACAAGTTTTACGGAACAATATTTTTGATTCAGTTTTATAACTCACAGGAGATTTTCGTAAAATTTCCTATAATTTATAAAAATAAATCAAATTTTAATCAAGAGTAATTCTTCAGTAGGACTAATTACAATACCTTTATAGGACGAAATACTACTAAAAATTTTCTAAAATTTAATATTATTGAAAATATAATAATGCCTACACAATTTTTATTTTTAAAGAATTTTTTATCTTTAAATCTTCGAAAAAATATGAAACATTTTAATATTAAGTGTTAAAATATTCAAAAATGTTAACAATTTCTATAGCAATAACTATAACACAAGAAGTTGAATAATTTATAAAGTCTTCTAAATTTTTGTGGTTTTCAACAAAACCTGAATCCAAACTCTAGTAAAAACTCAGAATACATACCTGCCTAAATAATTTTTAAGGTGATCACGTACGTGTTTTAAATTCGTAACTATCTTTCAGAATTTCATCAATCCCTCTTAATACAACAAAAAAAGTATAACTTCTAAACATATAATATTGAGTAATATTATTAGTATTCTTTGAATATCACTGCAATAATAACGATAAATATAAAATAATAACCAAAATAAAGTCTGAAAATGTACTATTTTATTACAGGCCATGCCTATAGTTTAAGAAAAAAAAAAATTTTGCCGTAATAAAAGAAAGTAATTTTAAGATATTTACTTATGTTTATTATTTGTAGTTCTGGGAAAAAATACTACATAATAATATTTTATTTTTGATTTCATATTGTATACGAATTCCTGAGGACTATATTATATTTCAACAAAATTTTGGTGGTTGAAACAGTAAAACAAGCATTAGGAAGAAAAATAAAGAAATGAAGAAATAAAATAATAAGGGTAATACCATTAACCTAAGTTCGAAAGTAAGAGATATTGATTATAATGAAAATCGAACCTAGCCAACAACTTAATTTAACGAACTTTAAAACAATTTACTACTTGAATTTTATATTAAGCCTCGTTCTAAGCTTTTATGAGTAATAATATTCTCAAAAACTAAAAATACTTAAGTTCTAAAAAGTCACTAGAGCTAGTGTTTCGAAATTTCGATAAAGATTTTTATAGACAGTTTGTAGTTTCAATATTGTTATTTAGTTAAAATGGGATCACGGCTTCGTGTAACTGCTATACAAATTTTTATAATCAATTTAAATATAATCAATATCAATTTAAGATAAGTAATTATGAGACAGCAAACACTTCTGTTATATTCCAAAATGTTATAGCTTCATATTTGGCAAGCTGCCACCCAAATTTTAAAACCCTACTTATATAATATATTCGGAATTAATTACAGTACGAAGTTGAAAATAAAAGGATGCAAGTAAAGTAATCTGGCAAGCTTATTTGCAAAGCTTAAGATTTTTTGGGACAAAAGTAAGAGTGGCTCCATAGAGATTACTGGAACCACAGAACATAATATATGTTTCCATCTAATAAGACTAGATGGTTCAAAATTAAAATCCGTTTTTACTTCAATATGGCATGCAATTTTTTAAAGTTTTGACCTAATGTGAGTGTGCTAGAGTATCTAAAAGTTGACAAGGGCTCCTACAATCTTCTTCGTTTTTTAATTCGGATATTTATTAATATATAATTATTTCAATTGAATAATGTGGCTTTGATATTTCAACTTATTATTTAAAACTTTAAAAAAAATTCAAGTTTTATTTAACTTCTCTTAAATATAAACAAATTATTTTTTTGTAGCAAAAATAGTTTTTAGTAGAAATAAGGGGTTTCTGAAATTGTTCTTAATTAAAACTCCTTCAATTTCCAATTTTTTTTCAAAATAAATTAAAATTGAAGGAGTTTAATTAGTAACTAGAAATTGTGTGAATTTAATATAGAGTATAATTTATTATTTTTAAAACTTCTTGAAATAAATTTTATAAAAACTTTAAAATAATTGTTTTTTACAATTATTTTTAAAAAAATTACAAATTATTAAATTTTATTACATATTTCAATATTTTGAAATACATTAGTTTTAATCAAATAAAACTATTATAATAATAATATTTGCTAGTTAATTGAGAGTGTATTACAATGATCACTTACAACAAAATCTGAAATAGTTTTTCAATGAATTAATATATAAAATATTATTTAAAAACAATATGTATTTATTTAAATAATATGGAAATATTATGTATACTTAGAATTTTAATAAGTGGATAAGTCTTATCTTATGAGAATTATCTTAATATAAGTGATATTAAGAACTACATACTTAAAAAGTTTTTACAGAAAATAGAAAAATGTGTTTATTATATTACTAAAATTTAAATTAAATTGAATTTTAAAAATTATTCAATAAGTACATTTGGAATTTAAATTAATTTGAATAAAAAATTGTAATAATTGATGTAACTTTGAATTTTTCAGTACAAAAACGGAACAGTTTGTATTCTACACTATAAAAGTTGTTCTATAAAAAGAAATACATTATTGGAAGTTGATGGAATAATTTTAAATAAGTAAAATACGTTTGTAATTTGATGTGGTGCAGCTAAAATAAATAGTTCTACTTATCCTGAACTTAATTAGAACTAAAGAAGCTAACCAGCTACTATTTGTCAAATTTTTTCTAAATAAAATTCTATACGCCTCAAAGTATGCAATTTTAATCAATGAAATATATCTCATTTTCAAATATATCGCATTTTCAAACCTTAATGTCTGCCAAAAAAGTTTAGTAAGAACCTTAAAAAAGCCCCTGTGAAATTAAAGTAACCGGGTTATAGTTTAACGTTGGTAAATAAGCCCTCGGACAATCATTACTCTTTTAATGTCACTTTGTGAGGAATACAGCGCCGTGGTGTTATTTTTCAAGAAGTCAAAGATTGAATTGAAAGAGAAATAACATCCGCGGCTCTGCTTATCAAAAAGCGGTGAGAAGTAATTACTAATTTAAAGCTTAAAGAAAAATAACACCTAGAGGTCTAATTTTCCACATCTTTGAATATTTTATATTACAGTTCTTAAATTTGGACGAATTTTATAATTGTATTCGAACGGCTGGTTGACATAGTGTTTAGAGTGCTGACTTACATGCGAAAGACTCGGGTTCGAATCCCAGTGAAAGTGAAAATACTTTTCTGGTTTTCGACTAGACTCAGTTTTCATTCGTCATTGGGTTCAAATTAATGACTTAGTCAATAATTAATAATTTTATATTTTTAGTAAAAAATAAAAGTGCTAAGCACTTCTTAGAGTCTGTAAATAACAAATAAATAAGAAAAAAAGGAGGGTATTCCCTCTTCCAGAATATTTATATATCGAGGTGAGGTTCTGAATTAGGAGAGATTTCTGAAAAAGTGGAATATCTATCCTGTTTTTTTCATTGAATGAAAAATAGCAGGTGGGATTTTTTACTAGGATATATTCTACAGCCATATTCATTAAGTTTTAACAAGGGACCAAATGATTAAATTTGTTTAAAAGTTAATCAGACTAAAAAATTAATTTTTGCAATTGATCTTTTTAATAGTTTCTTTTAAAGATTTTTTATTCATTTAAACACAAAGTTCACTCTTTTCTTCTCTTGAACTATAACAGTGTGTATTGTAAGTGTATTATGATTGCGTTGCAATAAATTTTCTTTGTTCACATTCTTTTATTATAAGTTTTGATTCAGAAAATCTTTTCTCTATTTTTTGAACTGGAAAAGTCCTTTTTGATAGCCATCAATTCATCAAAAAAGTTGGAAGTAACTAAAAGTTTATGGTTTCTTGAAACGTTCGTTTACACTACACTTATACCATATACTATTGAATGTCCAAGTCCAAGTACAATACGAGAAATTTTCTTTAAAATATTTTTGTTTATTGTTGTTTTTATTTCAAGTTTTTTATTTGGGTCAGTTCGTTATTTTTTTTTTTGAAGAATTTTTGTTTTTGAAAGAGTGCTTTGTAAGGAATCCATTGAAAAATACAAAAGAATTGAATGAAACAATATTGCTATGCTTTTATTTCTTTTCAAGTTTATTGGAAACGTATTTCTTTTTGTGCTTGCGTTGCATGAATTGAAAATCATAAAAATGCTAAAAACTAAAAGAAAAGCTTGTTTATTTAAACATTGAGAAGAAGGAGTTTTTAGGAGTAGGACTCTTTCAACTTAAATCAAATAACCTAAGGATAATGGGAATCCGCAACATTAAAATGAAAAAAATCCAAAAAATATTAAATTTAAAACCACATTTAAATACAACTCTTGAGTTGACCTGTTGATAATTTCCAAAGCTTCACAACGGTAACTTTTACAGAAGTATTAGGTTTAGGTAATCTTCCCGCATTTAGAATTGCAGACAGTCAGTGGGCACTGCAGGCAAATTTTTTCAAGCCGAAAACCTTATCACTCAGTCAATTGATTTATGTTAAAAATGTCCTGTCCAAGGACACAGGGACTCAAAACTTATAATTTAATAAAATATAATGCCTGGTACAGATAACCTGTCGATCATTTCAGTTGTAGAAGTAAATATGCCCAATCAATTGTGAGTTTTTTAAATATGTTAATTGTTCATCTTTTATTTAAAGAAGACTGGAGTATTTATTACTTCAACTGCAAGTAGAATTAATTTAATTTGAAAACATTTTTATTGCAAAAATCAATAATGGTATTAAAATGATCCCTTTACAATTAAGCTAGGGTCAGTAAGTTTTTATTCTTTTAATTTGAATAAATAAATTTTAAAATATTCAAAAAAACCTAATTATAGAAAATAAACTCTCCTATAAGATCATTTTCAATTTTTTTTGTTATTTCTTTGTTTGGGTAAGCCTTGCTGTATTACTTTGAATATACAAAGGAGTATGCAAACTCATACTTTTGAAGTCAACGTTGAATATTTTTATTAATAAAAATCAACCTTTTTTCCAGACTTTTTCTAAAGACTCCAGCTCTTTATAATTACAATTTGATTAAAATTCACTGTAAACATTAATGTTGAGAAGAACGAACAGTCGAATTGGTATAACAGATTAGGATTGGACCTCATCTTTTAATTTGATTGAATGATATATCACGAATAATTTAATATGTTCTTCTTGAATTTAAATAAATTATGAGGAGAGCTTTAATTTTCACAGTTGGCAAAGTAATTCTCACACAACCAAAATTTAGCCTCAAACTTTGAAGCTTAAGCTCTGTATCTGAAGCTTAATTAAAAATCTATTGAAGTAGAAGTTGTTACGTTTTTCTATAGGGTTATACCGTATATTTTACTTAAATAACTTTTGACAAAACTGTCAACACAGCTAAAATTGACTGCGAGTTGAAAAAATTGTGAGTTCGATGCGAAATTTCCAAGATAAAATCCCCAAACCTAATATAAATCTTTTGGAAAAAGAAAATAACCCTGTCTTTGAATCAAAATTAAAATCCCTTCTAATTAGGGTTTTGTTTTTGGGGATTTAAGTTTTAGTGATTTTGGTTTTGCGATTTTATTTAAGTGGCGATTTTGGTTTTTGGGGCTTTTGTACCATTCCATAATATTTATTTTTATATTTTTTATTTTTATTTTTTATTTATTAATAATAGTAGTCTAAAGGTTTCCCAGCTATGATAAACTCTCATAATTTAAAAAAAAAAAACAGATGAAAATTCCTACGGTAATAAAACAGCCTTAAATATGTTTAACTCGATAAGAAAGTTTAATTCCAATTAAACAATTGAACATTCTATGAAAAAATTTGCTAGTTCTGAATTTGTTTATCTCTCAACATTCTATTACAAATTTTGACATTTCTGAACTAGTTTATCTTTTAAACCAGTTCTTTCCTATGGTTGTGTTCTTAACATTTTGACATTTTTTTGATATCCTTTTCAAGATTTGTCATTTTTTTTTTAAATAAAGTAAAAGCATAAAATATTAAAAATGAAGACAAAAAATCATATGTATTGCAAATTTGCTGTCAAAATTTAACCAGTGGTGTAGTGTTTACACTATTTTTCAAATCTAGTTAACTTTTTGTGAACAAGGTTTCAAATTTTAAAAACAAAACCATTCCATTGGCGACTATTCATTAATTATTCTACGTATTCTAAAAATCCTTCTTCCAAGCCAAGGTCCTTTTTTAAATATTTAACAAGTGCTACCACTCCCATTTTTCTTTTATGAAAAAAAAAAAATTCTTTAATTACAAAAGTTGCCATACTTTTATTAATACCGTAATTAATATTCAAAAAGGCGTTTTCATTTGTAGGGTACACGAAAAAAACCTAATTAACGGTTAAATAAAAAGATACCTATTAAGAATATGAGTGAAATTAAACCCGTTTTTTATGAGGCGTTAAGCTAAAACCCACAATAACGAGGAAGAGTGTGATATAGTAGACTGTGTCAACTCTGGGATACCCGTATGACCGTTGTATAAACATTATATCATTATTATTATAAACATTAATTTCTTTTGGCAAAATTTCAAACATACCAGCTTTATTAGGTGTACTAATGCTCATTTAAAAGAAGGAGTTGTATGGCAGCTACTCGAACCCACTGCAGTAGACCAACCAAATTTCGCAGAAGCTTTGGCCATGAAACTAAACTACTTTTGGTAAAATTTCAGACACGCAGCTGTAATAGGAACAGAGTAATGCTCATATAAAATAAGAAGTTGTATGGCAGCTACTCGAACCCTTTGCAGAAGACCAACCAAATTTCGCAGAAACTTTGGCTATAAAACTAAACTACTTTTGGTAAAATTTCAGACACGCAGCTGTAATAGGTACAGAGTAATACTTATATAAAAAAAGAAGTTGTATGGCAGCTCCCCGAACCCATGGACCAAAATGGCTGGATTTAAATAGCGATGACGGCTATTGTAAAAAAACGAATTTGCGAAAATTTCAAGATCCTAGCTCCTTTAGTTTTTGAGTTATCGTGGTGACGGACGGACAGACGGACGGACGAACAGACGGACGGACGGACAGACGGACGGACGGACATACATCGATTTATTTTTCGATTCTGATCCGATCCATACACTTGAGTCTATATCTATCCCCCCTCCTTCTCTGCGTCACAAACGTAATGGCAAATTTATTATACCCTTTGACTATATAGTCAGTCATACGGGTATAAAAATAAAAGGTAATAATTTGATAGGCTTTCATTGAAAATATTCTATTACAATCGAATTATATATTTTGAATTGATTATCCGAATGGTTTTTATTTCAAATATTAATAAGACATCAAATTAAGAATGATTAAGAAGGGACAAATTTTTAATATTTCATTAATTGATTAATTCAGTTGGGTTGGTGTTACCAAAGGTTGAGTTTATTTGTTGAAAATTCATAAATGTATTTATACATGAAGAAATTCCATTAATTTATTTTGAAGTTTTTGGAATAAGTATTTCGAAAAAATGTCTAACTCTTCTATAATTAAATTGTTAGAATCATTATTAGTTCTTTAAATGTTGCGTTTTGCAGAGCCTAATTCATGATCTAGGATTTTTTATTATTTAATCTTCCCTTTCAAATAATTTTGACTTGAGGATAAAAGACAGTCATGTATACGTATTTTTCCAGCATAAGTACATACATCTTCTGTTTTTTATCCGTTGATCTTGGAATAAGTACGTATACCGTCTCCCTCTTTTATCCGTTGTTCTTGGATTTTGTCTCGAATGAAATCCTATAAAAAAAACTGTCTTGGGTTTTTTTTTTAACTTGGTTGTTATTTATAAAAATGTAGTGGTCTAGTGTGATTCGGATTTCAATAAGCTTGAAATCACAGAGTTCTTCCCCACGCTCTTTAGGCTTTTGAAGGAAAATATCAATTGCAGGAAAATATTTAAATTTTAATAAATTTGCCTACAGCTGAATAAAAATATTAATTGCAACTAATTAAAAAGTACTGGAACTTACTGCAATTGAACTGCAGCTGGCAAACATATTTTCAATAATTTTGTATATTTTGAAAGTTATTAAATTTTAAGTATCTCAATTTTGGATTCAGAATTTCATGTTAATTGTAATATATATATACATATATTTGAAATATTCCAAAATAGACAGAATCATCCCCACATTCCATAGATGTTTATAATGAAAATACTATTATATAATTAGTTAGAACTATGTTGATTAGAGAAATGTTTTTGAATTCTTCAAACTCCTGATGATAACATGTATCTTTTCTCTCCAATTTTTCATCTCTGGAATGTTGGTTTTTGTATTTAACATGTGTGTATGTTATATATATATACTTATGTTATATATATACATCCTTATACTTAGAGTTTGTATATACGTTATAGTAAATTCTTTTAATAGTATAGAATATATTCAGACAGTAAATCTAATGTGTTGTTCTCTATAAAGGTGGTATATTGCATTACAAAAAACAATAATGTGATAAGTTGTTACATTTCTGGATTGTTGCACTAAGTTGAGCATCATATTAGCAACTTTATTTAAGAAATTCTATAGGTGAAAATGGATCCCTATAAAAACATTATGATTCTTATCATATTACCTTTATAAAACAAGTTCATATATTTGTCATAGGGAATTGATGTTTAGGCTCTGGAAAGAAATGAGATAGTATAGTCGTGTGTTAATGTATGAATCGTTTTTTTAATTTTATTTGCATAATAAATGTTGTTGGGAATTTTTTAGAAGTTTTTAAAAGAATTTTTTAGAAATATGTAACTTTTATAAAAATAGTATACTATGGACATAATTATAGTTTGATCTTGTACAGCTTTGTCTTATAGGCGTATATTATTGTAAACTATTCATATCTCAAAGTTTAAAATAATTGTCCAAATAAGTAATTATTGTTTTGGAGTAAATGTAATCTCTTTATTAATTAAACATAAATTTATATTTGTTGTATTAATTCATTATATGCAATCCCCGCCGTTCTTTAAGCCCTAGTAACCTACAGTTAAAATTCCATCAAAATAGCTCAATTAGTTTTTCAGTAATCGTGCCTACGGACGGGGGACGGACATGGCTATATCGACTCAAGAGGTCAAGCTGATCACAAATATATATTTACTTTTCCATATCTAGCTCGCTTCCTTTAGGTGGTTACAAACACCATACCTAAGTTAATATACCCTTTTCTTATTTCATAATTGTAGGGTATAAAATTTTGAGCCCACATCCTATCCATTCAAACATTCACCCTATTTGTATAAAAACTTGAAATTTAGTGCAATTATTATGTCCGGTGGTTCGGAAAGCTACCTCAAGCCTCACCAGACGTACCAGATATATCACCTGCCACAAGCCTTCTAAGATGTAACCAGAATATCTCCGAAATAATAAAGTTGGAAAATTGGGCTATAAAGCTAGAGATAATTTGGTACAAAAAAAATGTTCTGCCCTGTTTGCTTATTGCTGTTGAAATCTTAGTTAAATTATTGAATAGCGGGTTTTTGTAAATTGCAATTGAATTTTACAGATTTACGGTATTACAAAATCCGTTGCATCGACCAACTGTTGTTTCATTAACTGTTTTAATTTCCTGAAATATAGTTTCAATTTTTAGAAATATACTTTTTTAAGACCAGAGCCAAAAATTTCAACAATGTTTTTATTAGAACTAATTATAATATTTAAGATGCCTGCAAGTACTTTCATAAATTTAAATATGAGGAAATTTCAAAATTTCCATTCAAATAATAATAATTATAGTAGACATAATAGACATAAGAGTATTTCTAATATATCAAGTTATAAAACTATTTAACTAATTAAAACTTTCCCCATATAAATATTTACTATGTAACTCTTAAAATAATTATTAAGTGAAGTGTATGAATGAAAAAGTCAGTACTTAAATTTAAGAAGAATATAAGTATAAAAGTTTGAAGAAGAGTTTGTTTGTTTTTTTTAAAACCTTTTAAAATATAAATGAATTGAAAATTATGTATAATAGTCGTTGAAACCATTGAAAGTGTTATTAATGCTGTCATTCATTAAAGTAGTGTTCAAATAATATTTATTTTTATTATTTTAATTATATTATAGTTTTTATTTCTTTAAATAAAAGTATTATGTTGAGATTTTAAAAAAATTTAAGTATTTTATAAATTTATATAACAATTACACAAGAAGGGAATTTTAAGACTTTTAAAGAATATTTTTAAGGAAATTTTATTATCATCTACAGTTATTCATTGATATTTCATTATTCGATTTAGATTGTCATAATGCGCTTTTTTCAAACATTATTGATTAAAAAATAAGAAATTCGAAACTTTTTTTATTTTTTAACCGTAATTTTCAACATAATTTATTCAGTTTGTATTTAAAACACTTATTTTGATAGAAAGTTCTAATATTATCTTTACGTGAGTCATTGATACTGATGTTCACAATTTATTATTATACATAATATTTTTTAAATTTATGAAATAAGGTTAAATTATGAAATTTTTTTTTGTTTAATTTATTAAAAAAGGTCAAACATTTAAAAAGGTAGGCCATTTTCTTTCAGAACCTTGCTTTGTTCGGCTATTCTACGGTTTAACTAGTATCCGCGTAGGACCAAATGACTATATACAAAAGATAGCTGGTGTTGCCAGCTTTCAAAAAATATATAGCTTTAACGGCGCATATTATCCTTTAAGGACGAAAAGGATATTTAAAAGTATCCTTGTTATTTTAGTCTATTTTACAAAAACCGTTATAACTAGCAATCTATTCAATATATATATATACAATTAAAGCTATTAATTAAGATGACGGTCTGGAGAATATTTTAACGTTTATTTGAAGACGATAGGTGCTGCCGTTTTGGAGATATTGCAATTTCAAGTGGAAATTTAAAACAAAAAAAAAAAAATTTTGAACTTTCAAAAAAACCACTATAACTATGAAATTTTCAAAAACACTCTGTATTTTTTATTATACTGTTAGAAAGGTCTTTTGACACTCTTTCCAACGGTATATAATAAGTATGGTATATGTTGATAAATAGCCCCACCAGAGAACATGAATGAAAAACTGACACAACAATTTTATTAATAATTATAAATTTATTTTGCCTTTTTGTTGGGATGGTGTCATAATTCCAAAAAAAAAATTCCAAATTTACAAAATTACAAAGAAAGAAAAAAAATAATTCCAAAAAAAAAATTCCAAAAAAAAATCCAAAAAATATTTCCATAGCTTTAGCGAGCAAGAATTTTAGAGTTTGTTACAAAATCAGGATTATACGCTTTTTCCAGAATATTTATATATTTGTATACGTGAGATTCTGAATTAGGAGGGATTTTAGAGTTGGATTCAAAATCAGGGTTTCAATAATTTGTTTAGCGTGGGTTTGGGGCGGCAGCCCCCTCTATTTTTAAATTTTTATTTGTTGAAATATGCATGTAAAAAATTACTGTTTTTAAAAAATAGTTTGTCATTAAATTTTGATTTTTGGAATTTTTTTTTTGGAATTTTTTTTTTTGGAATTATTTTTTTTGGAATTATATTTTTTTTCTTTCTTTGGAATTTTGTAAATTTGGAATTTTTTTTTTGGAATTATGACACCATCCCAACAAAAAGGCAAAATAAATTTATGTGAAATAAAGTATGAAAATGTATTTTTTAATAAAATTGTTGTGTCAGTTTTTCATTCATGTTCTCTGGTGGGGCTGTTTGTCAATATATACTATACTTATTATATACCGTTGGAAAGAGTGTCAAAAGACCTCTCTAACACTGTAATAAAAAATACAGGGTGTTTTTGAAAATTTCATAGTTATAGTGGTTTTTTTTAAACTTCAAAATTTTTTTTTTTTGTTTAAAATTCCACTTGAAATTGCAATATCTCCAAAACGGCAGCACCTATCGTCATCATATAAACGTTAAAATATTCTTCAGACCGTTATCTTAATTTGTAGTTTTGATTGGATATATATATATATATTGAACAGATTGCTAGTTATAACGGTTTTTGTAAAATAGACTAAAATAACAAGGATACTTTTAAATGTCCTTTTCGTCCTTAAAGGATAATATGCGCCGTTAAAGCTATATATTTTTTGAAAGCTGGCAATACCAGCTATCTTTTATATATAGTCATTTGGTCCTACGCGGATATTAGTTAAACCTTAGAATCCCCCTTTGCTCATATCCAATTGTATAATGCAATTTCTCGAGCAATTAATTACTGAAAATTTAGTATTTAAAAAAAATTGAAGCTCAGTGACTTTAC